>JACXGI010000741.1:76678-106691 GCA_016801175.1 Esox masquinongy | reverse complement strand
ACTGGGAGACACACCAAACATGTGGAAGAAGGTGCTCTGGTCAGATGAAACCAAAATCGAACTTTTTGGCAACAATGCAAAACGTTATGTTTGGCGTAAAAGCAACACAGCTCATCACCCTGAACACACCATCCCCACTGTCAAACATGGTGGTGGCAGCATCATGGTTTTTGCCTGCTTTTCTTCAGCAGGGACAGGGAAGATGGTTAAAATTGATGGGAAGATGGATGGAGCCAAATACAGGACCATTCTGGAAGAAAACCTGATGGAGTCTGCAAAAGACCTGAGACTGGGACATAGATTTGTCTTCCAACAAGACAATGATCCAAAACATAAAGCAAAATCTACAATGGGATGGTTCACAAATAAACATATCCAGGTGTTAGAATGGCCAAGTCAAAGTCCAGACCTGAATCCAATCGAGAATCTGTGGAAAGAACTGAAAACTGCTGTTCATAAACGCTCTCCATCCAACCTCACTGAGCTCGAGCTGTTTTGCAAGGAGGAATGGGCAAAAATTTCAGTCTCTCGATGTGCAAAACTGAGACATACCCCAAGCGACTTACGGCTGTAATCGCAGCAAAAGGTGGCGCTACAAAGTATTAACTTAAGGGGGCTGAATAATTTTGCACGCCCAATTTTTCAGTTTTTTATTTGTTAAAAAAGTTTGAAATATCCAATAAACTTCGTTCCACTTCATGACTGTGTCCCACTTGTTGTTGATTCTTCACAAAAAATTCCAGTTTTATATCTTTATGTTTGAAGCCTGAAATGTGGCAAAAGGTCTAAAAGTTCAAGGGGGCCGAATACTTTCGCAAGGCACTGTATGTGTGGTTTTTATGTGTTGGTGCAGTTATGTGCTTCCAAGCACTACGATACTAGTGAACAAAATAAGCAGCTACTGAAGTGTAGATCTTGTGGCGGGCAATGTGGATGTGTTCTCTTCATAGGAATTACGAAGCATTCCCTTCAACCAAATGTGGAAAACCTAAAGCGTGGTATGGGTCACGACTTACCAACATCGACCAGCAATATTCCTTACATTTCACAAAGAATATGAAATGGGGATCTATTATTCGACACAAAGCACACTAAAGGAATTTAAGTTTTTTTGAACCCGAAGCCTTCTCAAAATCCGATGTTTTGCTCTTCATATAAATAGACTTTCCGCCAGCACAACTTTAAGCGGGGCCAAATCCAATGGAATTCCAAGCATTGATCTTTCATCAGGGAAGAATATCTGGCTGGGAATTCTGCAGTTGCCTCAGTAACCTGTCTTATTGCGCACACACCCTTCCCTGCTTTTGTTTTGAGGCGGACAGTGTACTGTTCCAATAAAACCTGTCTTGGTTTATTCCTCCTGCTTTTAGTGGTTTATGGTAGCACTGTATGTTTCTTTTCTTCGTGTGACTGAGATGGTTTGTGCACAGGCGTGCGCACGCCCAAGGGCGTGCGTGGGGGTGGTGGGGTTATGCATTCCTCGAGTGAAGCTCCTGTCTGTCTCCACACAGTCCCCCGCCCCCACCTGCTTCCCCGGCTAGTTGTTGCACCGGGTTCTCATGGGACGGTAATCTACAACAAAGGCCTCCCAGCCCACACACTAGGCAGGGTAATGCTCCTCTGTAAGCTCTCCCCCGAGCCATGTGCTCTGGGCCTATCGTTCAGCATGCAGCCCGCCTCACGTTCTACACGCTCACACTCGGTCTCCATACCGCACACGAACAAGGCATGAAGAAAGGGGGGGAAAAATGATCAGCAGACAAAAAAAGGGGCTCAGAAAACTTCAACGTTTTGAAAATCAATTGCTTACATTTTGCTGTGAGGAAAAATCGATAAGTTGTTTTGAGGATGTTTGGTTACACGTGAAGATGTTTGTACTTCCTGCACTGGTAACATAGCGCATGCAAGCTATGTTGAAGGCTATTAGCTCATCAGTTGAAATTCAGGGAAGGAAAATATTGTAGATGTTATTAAAAGCTTATATAATGTCTTTCTTTTGTTGTTAGTTTCTCTATGATTACCAAGCAAAAGAAACTGTGCAAGACTTTTTCCGTAAGTCGCTACAGTAGGTCAGAAATCCTCTGTAACATCCCCTGGGATTGATTTCTTTCTGTTTGGGTTTACTTTCTTCTTTATTTTTGTTCTACTGCACCGGTTGTCTGTCTGCACTTGGACAGCGAATTGGAATATGTTTGCAGACAATCAGTTTTCACGCAGAGGGTGTATTATCTTCAAAATCGGTCTGTTTTCAAGTGCCTGCCTGCACAAAGTGCCTCTAGAGCAATGGAGCGTATGTCTTTGTAATCATTCCACACAAAGATTGTTCGGGTTTTCAAGCCTCCGCCCACATCAACCCTATAGATTCCTTCCTCCCATGACAGCCGAGCAGAACGAGGAGGTTAATTTTTTCGGGGGGATGGTGGGTTGATTACATAAGCAGGCTAGACGGTAGAGAGGGAGTGAGAGAGGGCTCCCATTTCAGCTAAAACTAACCGGAGGGATTTGATTTCTGAAAGACTACCTTGTATGTAAGACGTCCTGCCACCCCCTCCATAAAGGACAAGTATGAAGGTATGGTTCACAGTTTCCCTCTCCAATGGTACCTTTAACGCTGGATGAAATCACAGACTGGTCAAAGCAGTTTGTTCCCGGAAACAAGGGAAATTAAAACGCTACGCAGATGGGAGCTGATTGGGATTAGGCCCCTACCTGCTGCATGTAGCAAGAGAAACCCAGTCTATTAAAGGACTGTTTTAAAGGGCCTCAGGGTTCCCTGGTGAGGGATTGCATATGGTCTGGCTACATTCAACTGAATCTCAACATTTATCTGGGCTTTTTCTTCTATTCAATGTGACAGTGAAAATAAACCAAATTAGAACTAAAAGTAGAAGTGAATGTGCCTTCAGTCGATGAAAATGGAAGTTGTTGCACACAGCTCTCACATTCACTTCCTAATTCCTGTAAATTGGTTGCACAATGGTGACAAAAAGCACAATTGACATATGAGAGAGAGTTGCATTATGTTTTTTTTGTGAATGGGAAAGAGAAAGAAGAAAGGGAACCTCTGTTGATTGGTCAAGGAAAGAGGCCCCCTCTGATTGGCTGAGAAGATTTATTCGCTACCACAGTGATTGGCTTGTAAAAGAGGTATGTTGCACAACCTTCGAGATCTGTTGTCATGTGAGTACATGTACTGAAACTTTTAGGTTTCTCTGCCGGAATAATTTTCCCATACGTTAGTAGCATACTCTTATCTTGAAATATCAGAACATTGTAGAATTAATAAAGAAAGTAAGACAAAAGAAGAAAAACAGAAAGAATGAACAAACAAACAAGGAGATGTGTTGAACAGGACATGAATGTGGATCACAGTGGCTGTGGTTGGTTTCCTCCCCCAGGCTGCAGATGTTGAGGGAGATAACGTTCACAGACAGTCCATTTCTCTCCCACACCTCTGAGGTCCCAACAGCAGCCTATCATCCTACAACCACACCCTGGCCTCGCCTTCTTGCCCACCTCCCCGATAACACTATCTGCCCGTCAGGGAGTGGTGGTGCCTCAAACCGAAACATGCCATGCTCGATGACTACTGTGCTGTCTTGATACGGCAATAATACTCACATACCTCATTCTGTCATAGGAGACCAAAAAGGAGAATTGAATGGGTAAAGACAGTGTATGTCTTTTAATGTATGACAGTGTATGACTTACCGCACGCGCCAAAAAGGAAAATCACATTTCCTATTATGCAACATTGAAACGTTTCTCCAAACTGTCACGTGTGTATGGTGAACTTGCATTCCCTGGTCAGACCCGTCAGCACAACAGCACTCATGAATGACGATTCTCAAGATGGTGACCTCTAACCTCCGGAGGTCCAGCGTAACATTGAATGAAGCGGACTGGGGTTATTCTAATTGCACAGCGAAGGGCTTTGGGAGGGGTCCTCAACCCAGACATCCCATTTGAAAATCTACCCCAACTTGTGGCCGAAACAGTCCATTGACTCTGAATGAGTGGGACAGTGTTGGTTCAGGAAGTGGTTCAATGGGAGGGTTTGAGAGAGACGTGAGGCTTGGCCCCGGCGGCCTGTGGCCATGAGGCATGGAGCTCTGGCTCATAGTGATCGGCTTGTTGTGGATGGTGGCTCTTTGTGTCACGTGGCACAATGACTTTGACGGAGTAGTCACATATTTGACTTACGCGTCCTCCTGACGTTGCATGTTGTGTCGGATCATATGGATCTAGTTAAGTGAATATCTCTTAAATCAACAAGCCTACATCTCTAATCATGGCTTACTGTAAACGATGAATAGCAGCAGGTTAGTTAGCGTAATTGCAAACCACTGGGCTAATACAGAGAAGTGCGCATTGTTTGCGTGATTGGTGGATCAGTGCTGACGGTCTCAGTAATGCACGTCATGCTACCACGCAAGTCGTGCTCTGAATCGAGGCCAGCCATAACGTAGTTTAAGGTCATGAAAGGGTTTGTGTGCGGCTGGCATGAAAGACAAACGAGTGTTGGCTTTGCGGGGATTTGAAATGGACGGTGCATGTTCAACTGGCGTGGAAAGGGGATGTCATTGCTGGAAAAGGTAGACTTCCAACAGACCAATGCCAAGTTTTCACCGTAGCCCCTCCTAATCCTCAACATATGGGGAAGGAATGAGCATTGGCCGTGGCCTGCATCGTTGGCGTCTGTACTGTGCATGCAGAGGATGGTATAGGCACACCCACTGTGTTCTGGGAGGGGATTCCGAAATGGTGTGGTTTGCCTGACTTTCCTAATTCATCTCACTGACCAAACATCATGCCCACAAACGTTTCTCCTCGGTGACGTGTCCGTATCACATACTCTCCCCAAAGACGTATAGAATGTGAATGTGTTTTAACCTCTCCTATCAGTCCCTGAAACAGATTGGTTGGGCCACAGGCAGAACACAGGTGGGTAAACTAGCTTTCCTCAAAATGGTTTGAGATGGTTTGTTGACTTTGTTTTGCACCAAACCTATCCCTCATTTAGACATCACCACAAAAAAAAACTTTACTACAGGCCGTCTCTGGCTATAGTAGGTAATGAAGTAAAGAGCAACGGAATCCCGTGAGCATGAACACACATTGCTACTACCCAAAACGCTACATGGAGAAACCAGGCTAACCACCCCTTTCTGTTGCAGAGAAAACATCACAAGACAGCCATTTACTGTGTGTGTTTATTATCACAGTGTCCTTTCACACTCAACATGTGGTCAATAAAAACACACTCAACATTTGAGTGCATACTATCACACTCCAGCCAACCGTTAGTGATGAAACAGGGAGGTCAAGCTGTTACACTGCAGAACTTAGGCCTAAAAACAAGCATTGTCAGGGGCTATGTTTATTTGGGTTGTCTGGCATTAAAATGTGCCAAGAAATCTCTTAATATTCTGCTGATGTTGGCTTGCATATTATCAATGGAAGGCCCATCCCATTTTCCTAACTGGACTGGCTGGACCTTTTAGGGAAAAGTACTTTTTTTCAGAAGCATATTCCTGCCATAATACATCATACCAAGCCAGGAGCTCAGGGGTGTAATTGATGGCTGTAAAGGGATAAACAACAGCCACAGATGGTAAAAAAGAGAATGCTAATACAAAACAGGTATCATAGCCCTGAAGAGAAGCTGATATACCCTTTCGTCAGCCATTTGCACACGTTCTATTCAGAGATGTTTGCATCTGTGGAAGTCTAACAACCAACAAGAGGTCAGTTCTCAGAGATGGGAGGATGATGAGACAGAGAGAGAGAACAGCCCCTTGTCCAGACGGCAAGCACATGCTCATGTAACAGGAGTGGTGAATTCCACAAGGCTTACTGATCTTTCACTTCCCATTAGGCAGGGGAAAGAAAGTGGCTGGGTGGGGGTGGATGACAAATCTGATCAAATATCAAACAGGATAGATCTACCGGCTCTCTAAAAGCCCTTGGAATGGCTGATTGAATCTGATTTCCCAGAGGAGGCCCCTTCTGTTTCTGGCCCGGGTCCTGAACCTGGGCAGAGCTGAAGCAGCATGTCCAATGGAAAGCTGATGGGACATTAGCCCCAGGTTTAACCTCCAGTGTTTTCCTTCAGGAATGTAACACAGCAGCTGACACATTTGATTGTTCTAAGGTTTTCCTTCTCCATCTCATCCTTTGCTGAGTCCACCCCCCCAATGATCAGCACCTTCCGTCTTTCTCATAGGCTGCTGTTGTATGATGTAATTATAGTTAAAGTGACACTTTATCATGCTACATGCTAAAAGGGGAAACATCAGCCTGCCGCAGAAAGGAGAACATATAGGCTAGAGGTTTAGGCAGAGCCAGTGTCATCAGTGTGAGAAAAAAAAGAAACAGGAAGTAAATTGGCCAATTTCACAGTTTAACTCATGGGTACACTTTCAGTGGATGCCAGTTCTGACTTGAATGGGATCTCCCGTTTAGGGATCTTAGGATTGTATTTCTTTGGTTGTTTGAGGCTGTCAGTTTGTCTTTACCAAAATTTTAAAATACTGTCACCAGAGAAACATACACTAGAGTTTGGAAAGCAAATGCCCACCACTGAAAAGTAGAACAAGCATTTTTGTTCCTAAACAAGTCACTCTGAGCAGATATGTTTTTCAAAGTCAGTTATCTTCATGTGTGTGTCTTCATTTTGCCATGATGATTCTTATTTTTATATTATAATTACTGATACTTTTTTAACTTTTAACTGCACTGTCGGGAGTAGGAAAACCAAGCATTTCATTGCCATAACTTGTAATTGCAAATGACAAATAAACCTTTTGAACTTTTTGAACTTTGGATGTGCATATCCTCTGTCAGCAGTGAGCAACCAAGGCTTCAGCTTCACCAAGCAGCGCCAGAGGATAGTCTATTAACCCTGCTAGCCTACTCCAGGCTATATAATCCAGGAGGACTGAAATACTTTTGTTTTGTGTTTTTACCTGCTAGTTAATTGCATTCACTCGGTTTCCCAGGTCTCAATTAGTCTGTGATTATAGGAAGAGGATAAGCCAAGACCAGAGTTGCCAACCCCTCTGCTAATGTATTCTGTCATGCAAATAACATAGAAACCCATGAAAGGTTTTTCCAGACAAAAAGGCCCTGCTGAAATTTTAAACCATTTGTATAGAAATCCTAAAAATGCCACTGCTCAACCATTAGCTGTGATACTATGTGGTATAAGGTATTATGGATTTATTATAAAAGGAGTATTTGTTGGACAGTGGGGTGGGGTCTAATATATATTTTAAAACTGAGTCGCAGGGCCTGCCATTTCTTAATCGGGCCCTGCAGACAAAATGATCTGGTATTTACAAGGGTATGCTTGTCAAATAAAAGTAATTAGGTTTAATTTAAGCGATTTCATTTAGTGTCATAATCCATTTGATGGGACAGTTCATCTGGCCTGGAATGTGGTTGGCAATGCCTCAAAGCCACTGTTTAACTTCCTTCATAGAGGCATATTTTACGTAACTTCCTCTAGCTTCTTAATTAATACTGCCTTATGGCCCACAGCATTTCTAACAGGTTGTTTAAGAATTCATTTTTGCGTTGTAAACCATGAAACATTGGATATTGTGGGATTCTTACAAACCTGAGTATCTGTGCATCATTCATACCTGAATGAGTTTCAGATGAAGACGTGTTTTGTTTTCAAAAAGCACAGCATGAGTTGGGGCCTTAATGAAAGCAGAAACTGTTCCTGAGACAATAAATGGTATCACTCCTGTCCTTGAGTGAAGCTGGATGGCCTTGTGTATATGAACTGAAGGAAAACTGTTTAGAGCTCTAAGAAGTGTAATGTAGTCCCATCCTGCAGGAAAAGAGGAAGCAACTTTCATCTAGATAGTCATCACCACAACAAAATGGCTCATTCTGGTCATTGAATCAACTGGTGTGGATGATACTTTTTTGTAGGTTTCCAAGAGATGATCTCAACATTTGTGTTACAGTTTTTTTTTTAAGCGTTGAATATCTCATACACTAACTGTATCTCTTCAACATACAGTACTGCAGTCATGGCTAGTTATGGTACCCTTACACTTTCTTCAAATAACTCATATTGTATCTTAATGTAAGTAAAAATTAATCAAAGTTTTTGGTCTACACTGTTATTTATTTTACTGTTAATAGTACGGAAGCATTGTTTTTGATTCAGAAACTTAAATGTATTTTGAAATAAAAAAATAAATAAAAATGTAATTGACAAAATTATTATTGACAACCTAAAAATGTATATTTTGTAGCACAGCCTTTAGCTCAAATAAGGTCAATCAAGCACATCCTATAGCCATGGATGAGCTTCCTGCACTTCTGCATTGGCAATTTGGTCCACTCTTCTTGCTCCAGTTCTCCCAGATTTTAAAGGCTCTCCCAACTGTTGTTTTCACATCCTTCCACAGGTTTTTAATAGGATTTAGATCTGGCCTCATTGCTTGGCACTACAAAACTGTCCAGAGTTTTGTCTTGAACAATTCCAGGGTGCTTTTTGAAGTGTGTTTGGGGTCTTTATCCTGCTGGAAGACCCGTGTCCTGCCGAAGACCCAACTTTATGACACTGGGATTAACACTGCACTCCAAAATGCCTTGGTTTTCTCCTGATTTGCACACCTTCGAGGCGCTGAGTGCTAGATGAAGCAAAGCAATCTCAAAACATCACTGAACCTCCTCCATGTTTGACTGTGGAGGTGTTATTTTCTTTAAAATTATAAGTAATAATAAATTATTCTGATTTGAGGATTTTGCTCAACTGCAAACCAAAGAAATATATGAGTGGATACCAAAATGCATTTTCTAAAAAAAAACAAAAACATTTTTTGAATGAAGTGCAAGAGCGACAATACTTTTGCCTACGATTTTGTGTATTTGCAGGGGACATTATGTTGCAATGTTGACACTGGTTCATTAAAAAACAATTGTTTCCCCTTCTTTTTCACTCCCTTTTTTCCCTTCCTCATTTTTCATGATTTCCAATTATTCTTTCTAATTGTTAGAACAACCACTGGATTCGGGAGAGGCAAGCTTTCCTCCTAGTCATCTGCTCCGAGTTATTCCCTCTGGCTCTAGCGACCAGAGGGAGTCGCTAGAGCCAGATCTAGAAATCCACATTTACATCTCCACTCCATGTGCAATGCCAGCCTTCTCGGCAATGAGTGGCACAATTAAGGCTCATACCTAAAGTGTAGTAGTCAGCTTTGCGCTATGATAACGAACGCCTTAGACCACTGTGCCATCTGAGAGTCCTTGAAAATGATATCGAATTGTACCTTTGAAGTTCAACGTTTCCAGTTAATCTGGGTGTCCCAATGGGGGTGGACTTGAGGATACAAGGGAAACTCAGCGCCCAGCCATTGACAAAAATAGCTTAATGCCATTAGGAGTTCATAAGGAAATCACATGAAGCTTTAAGTGGGAGCCCACGACAGACACGCTGGCAGAATCAACTCTTTCACAGAGGGGAAGTCCCCCTTTCCAAAGATTTAGACCGCCGCGACTGGTTCCCTTCCTACCCATCCTGCTTTGTGAATGGGTATGCCTAACTCGCTAATGAAGAACGATAAGGTTATTTCGGGTTTGGGTCTAAATAGTGGACATAGTCTAATACAAAATGGCCCCCTTCCAAGTCTTCAGTTTATAGAAAGGAGATTCAGACTGGCAGCTACAGAGTGAACTGATTGAAGTGTGCATGTGTCTGTGCAGAGCGTGTATGTTTCAATGAAGCTTTGTTCGTGTGTGCGTGTGTGTGTGTGTGTACAAGCATGCGTGGGTGTGTGTATTTTAGCAATAGGGAGCACACCGCAACAATAGCGACAAGGCTCGTCTGCGGCAATATGGAGTTTTTCATCTGAAGAATTCCTGTGAAAAAGGAAGGGAAAATGTACTGTGTGCATTAGTCTCACAGAACGGATATCTCTGATCATTTAAAACAAAAGACCCAAGGCCCACATATCTGAAAGTAAATCTCCTCTTTCTTCCGAAGATGACAGCTAGACTCAGCCCACTGAACAAGCCTGTAATTTGGAAAAGCCCAGCCCTGAGTTCTGGAACAGCTCTGAAGCATGGCCACTTGTTACACCATGGGACGTCAACCGTTCTGAATGTGGAGGTCTGTGGAGGTTTTTCTCAAAACGTCCCCGCCGGTTATTATATTAAAGGCCGAGACAATCCTTCTAAGTGTAGCTGTGTCCTGTGGCTGGCTGCATGTGTGGCGCTCCATTTTCTGCTCGCGCCGACACCATCCCCTCTGTCTCGCTGAGTCGCGAGCGATTGCAAGCTGACTCTATGGGTGGCACAACCGGGCTTGTGTCAGTTGACGTGAGCCAAGCTTGGGGTATTACTCCTGAAAGACTTTATTTTATCCCAGGTATCAGTGCAGAGTCTCCAGAGTCAGTGCAGCGTGTAGCTTAAGCCTAATGGTACTTCCAGGTATTTGGCCTACTGCAGACCTCATTTCCTTCCCCTGGCGTTGAAAGGCAATCATCCCTAAAATGAAGGGAATGTATAACCAGCGGTGTGATCTTATTATTCACCTAATGAATAGATGACCAATGAGTTTCAGCAAGGTGAGGGCACCAGGCTTCCGTTGGACAGTCAAAGCATCTTGCAGGGACTGTCTTTTTTGAAACACCCAGTTGTTCCAACAGCGCTGAGAGCAACGGCTTAGTCTCTGGTTGTGCCAGTAAAAGGAGGTGGACTAATTCACCAACTGGCGATGTCGGTACACAGGCCTCTGCAAATAGTGTGACATTCCTGAAATAGTTGTAGTCGGCAAAAAGTTGTCAAAGTGGCTGTTTGATTTCATTACAGCAAATCAAATTTGTTGGCAGTGAAAGATTTTTTCTTTTTTTTTTTTTATCCCCCAGATTGCTGTTTTGAACTGGAAGCCGGGGGATTATCGTGACAGGCCACGATGGCATGCAAGACCCTTTGACCGGCATAGCGTTGCAAAAAAAAGGCCTTCATGTGATTTATAAAATGGGTTTGTTGTTTTAATTTAACAGTGAAGCAATGAGAACTATTTCTCGTGATGTCATGGGTTCAGACACTGGTAAGGCAAGCCAAGCATTTTTTAAAGATCTTTTTGGGGGGCTTTATTTAACAGAGACGTGATTCTTTCTAAAAGAGCTGTGGGCTGGTATTAAACCCATGCTGCAGCGGTACATATGCACCACAGACAGAGGCTTAGACCACTTGCCCAACCTCAGACACCAACGCAAGCATTTTAAGAGAATTGTAGACTGATCTGATGCATTTACAGCCTTGCGTTATAAAGGCCCTTCATCAAAAACTGCAACAGCTAGGCACAATGACTTAAGTCATTTTAAGGACATGAGTCTTAAAACACAAGGCTTTCAATAACTTTGAGATACAGAGCCCCTTCTGGATTTCAGGAAAGGTAGTTTACACTAAAGCTTCTTTATCAGGAAAGGTGAATCTATGTGTTGTATTTTTTTTTAATTCAAAGAAGCTGTTAGTGTAACATGCCCTCTGACCTGACAGTGTTCCCTGTTACCGCCGGAACTTACCAGACTTATAAAAGTGACTTGATAATGTGTTAGAAGAGACTTTGTTTAGAAAAGGACTGTATTATCTGCTTGGGTTAGTCATCGGAAATGGGCCCTGAACATGTTTTGACGGATAGTCTGTTGAGCTCAACACCTTTTCAGGAGTGGCTTATACAGAGGAACCTGTAACCTTTAACTCCTGCCAAAAGTTAAAGTTTACCAGGCCAATCCCTAGTTATTGACTTGGGCAGGAATGAACCAGCAGGTTTCACACAGTCAAGCATATAGTATAAAACACAAGAAAGAAAGAGAGAGAGAAAGAAAGAAGGAAAATACATGAAAGAAGAAAAATAATATATTTTTATTCAGGACAGGAAGAACTGAGTATTCTATTTCTGGAAAGAAGAAGCTGGACAGAACTGCTATAGTGGCAGTTGGTGCACGGGGCCACCTTTATGTAACAATCACAGTCAGTCAAAGGGGCTTCCCCCTTAAAATAAAACTGTAACGCAAATCATGGCCACCCAAGGATTGACTTTCAAATATATGCAAAACCATGCAAATTTATGAAAAGGACTTTCTTGGGAACTGACCCCGAGGGGACCGTGTGTTCAAATCAGAGGAGTGGCTGACTGTTCGTCTGTCTTTCACAACGAGTTTTCATGTCAGTAGAGGCATATGAAAAAAAGAAGGGTGGCTTTTGGAAAAGAGCAAGAGCCTCACCTGATCTCTTAGCAGCCGTGCTGGTTAGTTCAACCCAGTCAAAGATCTCCTCCATCCTGGCACTCCGATGATGGAACGAGGCTCCCCCTTTAAGCTTGGTCAGCCGAGTGCCCGCCCATTTTCATGAAAAAATTCGGAAACACGTGTCTGCAAAGGTTACGCCACCGTTTATATTTTTTCCCTTCTAACTCTTTGTTGATAGCTACTTCGTAGAGGGAAGTGTCCTCATTATTCTTGGATTGCATGGTTATCCCACCTAGCTATCACAAACTAAAACGTTGCTCTGGATAAATTTCTGGAATATAAATAAAAAAAACAATGTAACTTTCAGAAGCATTCTTAGAAAATTCTTTGAGATTTCTGTTGGATAACATGGGGGTGTTTTATAGGTAGCCTAGACATGTATTTGACCTAAATTGGATCTTTTAAAGTGGTTCAAATTGTTACAATTTGCCTATCATTTCTAACAAATGGTTTCAATGTCTGAAGAATAATGACTTAGGTTTGGAATTGGGCGCGCTAGCTTTAATCCCGGTTCTCACAGGGCAATTAGTTTTTATGACATGCCGCAAATATAGCGATGCGGCATGGTTGGTTCTAGCGTTCCTCGGTCACACCTGCATTAAATTTGCAGTGTGCGCCTGGGAATGTTAGCGGAAGTCGGGCTGACGCACCCATCCTGCGCCGTGTCACCGTAATTCACGACGACGAAGGCCCCCATCGATCTGCCAGGAGCTGACCGCGAACAGCCAAGACACACACACACACACACACACACACACACACACACACACACACACACACACACACACACACAGCCCTGTAGGCCGCTCCGCCCTTATCACCCCCATAGTTGGGTTCATAGTTCTCCACAGCTAACAGCATGTTTGGCCTGTCTAAGCACTTGGTGTAGGAGGCACATCTCTTTCTGCTTTATAATTTACTATTGAGGCTTTTCCACTTAAATCCCTAGTCAGCCGTTGAAGGGATTTTCTATATAAATATTTAGAAGTCACGATGACCAGAAATTGCAAGGCCACCTCCGCGGTCAGATCAGAGCAGTGCTGGCTTTGCCACTGATCCTGGATCAGCCTAATCGGTCCACGCGTTCTCCAGGTTATCTTTTTTCGTTTTAAGGAGTTGAGCTCTCACCTGGCGTCAGTTGGTGTGAAGATCCCCTCAGCTACTGGAGGGATGGGTTGAGGATGAGAACAAGAAAGGACACGAAGAGGCTTTCTGCAAACAAGCTGTTTACATTCCATTCAAGACAGGCAGAATAATATACATCCATGCTTATGAATCAAAGCTTTATTTATTTGGATACATATAATAATACATAATAACACATCCAAGAACCATCAATTACAATGATTTAGAAGACTGGGACTCTTATCGACCTTCAGGGGAGGTAGCAGGACCAGTTATAGGGAACAACTTTGGTGTAGGTAACTTTACCATTTAACTTTAGCTGCACGTTTCTTTTTTGATCCAGTGCAAAGTATGATGATTCGATTTATATTTGTTCCCGCCTCTCTCTTACCTCATTGATTTTTAGAGTATTAATCATGAATGGGCTTTTGCACTGTGTAAGGATTTGATTGGCCAAAAACACCATAGACAGACTGACGGGCATTCAGTTCTTAGCAGCGGGGCAATCCCAATCGTTCCAATTTTTTTCTGCTTTCCTAAAAACTTTTTTTTAAATAGGGCAGTTAGGAAAGGTGTGTGCTGTAATAGCATGGGGCTGGATTCGAACCCACACTCACTCCCTGTACCTGAAATCAAGAGGCAGCATCTCAGACCAGTAGAGCACCTCAGGCGGAGGACTGCGTGTTTTTTCTTAGCAGCCCTCCCTCCGTGCCCGTCTCCTCTGTCTCAGCCGCTCGGCCCTGAGGCATGCCACCCATGGAGGAGTCTGCCTGGCTGTGACTGGGATGCCAGCAGGACCAGGCCTGAGATTCCAGCAGACCTATTAAGTGAGACTGCGCCCTGCTCCTGGGAGCTTCTGGTTCCACACCAGCCCCGTCCTGCCAACCCGGCTCAAACTGATAAGAGGATAAGCCTAGCCTGGGTTCTTCTGGAGAGGGAACCCTGGGGAGCCAGGATGAAGGAGGAGCGAACTGCATATCAGGTCTGTGTTGTAAGGAGGCGAGAGAGTGAAGGGGATGCGGTGGGGCCGAGAAAACGAATAAGAGAGAAATAGTTTTGAGATGGCTAGGAATTGTTTAGACTAGCATTTCTCAAACCCCGGTCTGTGGACCGGCACCGGTCCGTGAAGGAAAACCTTCCGTTCTGTAGCATAGCACTTACCAAAAAGTTCCACTGATTGCCGTGACACTTACTTCATACTGTATAACTGGAGTTGAGCGTGATTTCACAGCGATGTCTGCTATTTAGCGGTTGGCATAAGTTATTTCCAGTTCACTAATGGATTTAGCTTTTGAATGGTTCATTTTATGACCCTACTTGGGAGTTTTAGGCTGGGTGTCTATATAAGCACTTTTTGATGACTGGTGGTATAAAAGGGCTTAATGAAATACATTTGATTTGAAGATTAATTATTTTTTAGGAGGAGGCTAAACTCAGATATGTTTTTTCATTCAATTGCATCTTTCCAAGAGTCCCAATGTGTCCTAAAATAAAAAATTATATTGCTTGATGGACCATGTTATAAACAGTTCGCTGTGTTAAGGTAGTAGAAACATACAGAAATTGTAAAAAAAAAAATTATAATAATAATAAACTGTTATGAAAACATGATGGCCAATAACTTTCTCACACTGAGCTGTCTCCAGAGGAAGAACGGCATACCTTGCTCATCACTCACACAAAAAAAAAATGACACAAAAAAGTACACAAAAAAACCTCAAAAGGTCAATTCAAACGGTCATCACTTTATCACCCGGGTCAGGCTCCTGCCCAGAAAAAACTGCCTCAGGACAAGACCGGACAGTGGAGAGGAAAGAGAGCTGCCGTGAACCCTGCTTCCATCCTGGCCAGTCCGCCGGGTCACAGGCTGAGTTTGGCCCTGTGTTGCTCCCTGTGGAGGAGCAGGGTAGCTAGGCCTTTGATGCACCCTACCACGGATCCCAATTACACGTAATGGTGAATAATTGCCCCAGGAGGCCGGGGGTTTGCTGTGGTCCAGCAACAGGACAGGAGTTTGGGGGCCATGTTGTGCGGTAGACCTCTTTACGTACGTGATGGGGATGGCTGTAATTATGATACCGCCATTAACATGTCCAGCTCCATTCTAAGGCTAGAGAAAAAAAACAAGATGGGGGGTTGGAGACCGATTCAGTGCTCTTTACGTGTTCCTTTTAATGTGTCTGTTTGTCTGTCTCTGTTTTCCCCTCTCTGTCTGTCTCTTCCTCCTCATGTATCTCTTCCTTTCTCTGGCTCCCTGTCTCTCTCTTATTGTCTCACTTTTTTTACATTAGATTAGATTTAACTTCATTGTCACTGAACGGTACAAGTACAGTACAACGAAATTCAGTTTACGTCTAACCAGAAGTGCAAATAGAGGAGTGCAGAAAAATGTACAAGTATTAAGTATATGTATATACAAGTGGAATGTATAGGTGTGCTATTAATGCAAATGCATTACATATGGCAATTCTAAATGTGCAGTGGAAAATTTACAAATTTACAGAAAATGTACAGGTATTAAGTATAATGTACCAATTAATGAAACAATTGAAAATGCAAGTTCAGTGGCAGTTCAAAATGTGCATTGTGCAATGAGAGCAAGTTTAAGGTGCAAGTTTAAGTTTAAGGTGCAAGCTGGCATGTGCAAATGAAATACAGGAATAACAGAAATGACAAGTAAACTGAAAAATCATATCAGACTTGCAAGGCATGTTCTGTCTGTCGCTCTCTCTGTCTCTCTATTCAACTACCCATCTCTCTCTTCCTCAGTCTCTCTCCATTCAACTACCCATCTCTCTCTTCCTCAGTTTGTCTCTCCATTCAACTGTCCATCTCTCTCTTCCTCAGTCTGTCTCTCCATTCAACTGTCCATCTCTCTCTTCCTCAGTCTGTCTCTCCATTCAACTGTCCATCTCTCTCTTCCTCAGTCTGTCTCTCCATTCAACTGTCCATCTCTCTCTTCCTCAGTCTGTCTCTCCATTTAACTGTCCATCTCTCTCTTCCTCAGTCTGTCTCTCCATTTAACTGTCTGTCTCTCCCTTCCTCTGTCTGTCACTCTTTTCTTCTCGATGTCAATCTCCATGTCACACTCTGTCTCTTTCTCCATATCTTACTCTCTGTCTCTCCCGTTGCCCCTCAACGCTATGTGCCACCCATGCCGACAGCTGCCCACTTGGCAGGTCCCCCGTCATGCGGTAACGAGTGGCAGGTTGGGAGGGAGTGCAGGGCCGAGGCCGGGGGGGGGGGGGCTAGGTTTTGTTTTTGAGAGGGGACAAGGGTGAGCAGAGTCCAGCAGGCTCCTCCCAGTCTAACAGGCTGAGCTTTGTGAAGCCAGACAGCTGCATAGAGTGAGGGCCATGTGTGTCTGTTTTTTTTTTCCTGGATGTAGTGGCGAGTGTGTGTGTGTGTGTGTGCATGCACAGTGTGCACTGTGTTCACGCCTTCTAGGGTCGCCGTCCCGTTGCCTGAACGTCAACTGCGTGTGCACGATGGAACGTCAAGCACGAACATCCACTTCCGGATGTTTTGATTTACCTAATACATTTACATTGTGGCTTTGAGTTACAGTGTATATAAATTTGAGTTACAGTGTATATAAAAATCTACACACCCCTGTTAAAATGCCAGGTTTTTGTGATGTAAAAGAATAAGACAAAGAGAAATCATGTCAGAACTTTTTCCACTTTTAATGTGACCTATAATGTGAACAATTCAATTGAAAAACAAACTGAAATCTTCGAAGGGGGAAAAATGAAAAATAAAAAAGGGAGGGAATTATGAACAGTTCCAAATACCAGGCAATTTTGGCACAAAACCTTCAGGCGTCCATTAGAAAGCTGAAGATGAAGAGGAAGTTCACCTTTCAGCACGACAACGACCCAAAGCACACATCCAAATCCACAAAAGCATGGCTTCTCCAGAAGAAGATTAACATTTTGGAATGGCCCAGCCAGAGCCCAGACCTGAACCCAACTGAACATCTGTGGGGTGATCTGAAGAGGGCTTTGCACAGAAGATGTCCTCGCAATCTGACAGATTTGGAGCACTTTTGCAAAGAAGAGTGGGCAAATATTGCCATGCTAATAGACTCCTACCCAAAAAGACTAAGTGCTGTAATAAAATCAAAAGGTGCTTCAACAAAGTATTAGTTTAAGGGTGTGCACACTTATGCAACCAGGTTATTGTGAGTTTTTTATTTTTTATTTTCCCCCTCAAAGATTTCAGTTTGTTTTTCAATTGAATTGTTCACGTTATAGGTCACATTAAAGCTGGAAAAAGTTCTGACATGATTTAACTTTGTCTCATTCTTTTACATCACAAGAACCTGGCATTTTAACAGGGGTGTGTAGACTTTTTATATCCACTGTACATAGCACAGTCAAAAGTAGTGCACTAAATAGGAGAAAAGGGCCGATTTGGGGCAGGGTCTTCTCAGGACTGAGGACGTGGGCCGTTCCACTCTACTTGCTCAACCTGACAGGAGGGGAGCCTGGTCGAAGGAGCTTGCCCTCAGCCTGTCCCACATTATTAGCCCTCAGTTCATATCTTGAACCCAGCTTAAAAAAACACACTGCCTGTTGGTCCGATCTGCACTTCACCCTAATAACTAAATGAGAGCTTAATTGACAGATTGTCGCGAGGTAGACAGCTTTGATGTGTCAATCATTCAACATCTTCCAACAATGAGTGACTGCAGGTTATTGTAGAATTGACCACAAAGAACGGGCTGTAAACCTGTGAAAGTGCCCTACCTGAAGATCATAAACCACATATGCATGCAATGAACGAGGATAGCTGAAAACAATGTGGGAACAGACTTGATCCGATGACCTAGCAGAACAACAAATAAGAAGGAGCTTTCGATTCATTTTCTAGGTTCTCGCATGCATGTCTCCAGAGCACTGATTGTGTGTTCATCTTGGGTTATCTCTGGCCATGCTTACACTGTGCCATGTCGTAAGCCACAAAAAAAATAAGTCCATGCTTTTCTGGGCAAGCCTGTATGACTTGTAGAACGTAGACTGCCTGAACACAAGGAAATCAGGTTCTCTCTATTTCTTGTAAAAATCAAAACGTCTCTGACAGTCCATCAAGCGTTACTGGGTGACTGAAGTCATTCTGTCCTAGTTTGTTCGATCGGAGACCCCTGGAAATACCCTCCGTCGTCACAGAGTTCACTGATTGACTTCAATTGGTTATGTAGATCACTCCCACTAGCTAGCTTAGCTCCACCACAGTGATCCTTTTTCAGCAGGGCGGCAACCAGGGGCCTGCAAAAAGGATTATGGCTGTTTAAGTAAGGCACTCGTTTTGAATCCATCCCATTATATGGCACTTAAAGATTTGCCGCCTCCTGTTTGTTCCTGTCTGGAGGCCATTTTAGCTCCTTGAAGAGCTAACATCTGTTTGTCATCTTTAAATTAATCACACTGGATCATAACAACATGGCAACAAGAGGAAAAAGCCATCAAGTGTTTTACCGTCGAGTTGTAGATACACAAGGCTACACATACAGTTCTCAGTAAAGACTTGAACTTGAGCATCTATCAGTCAATTGTTGGCAGTGGAGAATTTTCTCACACATTCAAAAGGCCAGAGAACACTTGCTTGAAATAGTTGTAATACCTTGACTGCAACACCGATAAGTCATCATTTGCAATGCGTTTGCACAGGCCATAGTAAATACCTCACTTGCTGAGACAAGCTCTTATCCCTGAAGATAAAGTAGAAAATATATATCAAGCATGTTCATCTTGTCCCATATTTGGGAGAACTAGTCTGTATAAAAATAAGAAAGAACCTGATAAATATTTATGTTGGAGGCCCTTAAGCCTAACTCAAAGGAGTTTTTGGGTGTCATCCCTCAGACCTCTGCATGGTTCACAGGCAATTAGAAATGTGTATTTGCCAGGACAACAGAATGAACATTCTGCAATCTCCAGAGCTGAATGTGAAGTGATATACTGGAGACATCTATCAATTATATCCAATCAATCAAATGTATTTTATAAAGCCTTTTTACATCAGCAGGTGTGACAAATTGCTTTCACATATACCCAACGTGAAACCCCAAAGAGCAATCAAGAATGAATGTACAGAAAACACAATAATACATTCTATTAGTAGTAACAGATATTGGTATATCTACCTATTCATATTCAAATAACCTTTAAGTACTGTATATATACAGTGGATATAAAGAGTCTACACACCCCTGCGAAAATGCTAGGTTTTTGTGATGTAAAAAAATTATACAAAGATAAATCATATCAGAACTTTTTCCACTTTTAATGTGACCTATAATGTGAATAATTCAATTGAAAAACAAAGTGAAATCTTCAAGGGGGAAAAATGAAAAATAAAAACCTTACAATAACCTGGTTGCATAAGTGTGCACACCCTCTTATAACTGGGGATGTGGCTGTGTTCAGAATTAACCAATCACATTCAAACTCATGTTAAACAGAAGTCATTACACACCTGCCATCATTTAAAGTGACTCTGATTAATCACAAATAAAGTTCAGCTGTTCTAATAGGATTTTCCTGAAATTTTCTTAGTTGCATTTCAGAGCAAAAGCCATGGTCCGCAGAGAGCTTCAAAACCATCAGAGGGATCTCAATGCTGAAAGATATCAGTCAGGAGAAGGGTACAAAATAATTTCCAAAGCATTAGATATACAATGGAACACAATGAAGACAGTCATCATCAAGTGGAGAAAATATGGCACAACAGAGACATTACCAAGAACTGGACGTCCCACCAAAATTGATGAAAAGACGAGAAGAAAACTGGTCAGGGAGGCTTCCAAGAGGCCTACAGCAACATTAATTATTAAAGGAACTGCAGGAATTTCTGGCAAGTACTGGCTGTGTGTTACATGTGACAACCATCTCCCGTATTCTTCATATGAATGGGCTATGGGGTAGGGTGGCAAGACGGAAGCCTTTTCTTACAAAAAAAAACATCCAAGCCCGGCTGAAGTTTGCAAAAACAAACATCAAGTCCCCCAAAAGCATGTGGGAAAATGTGTTATGGTCTGATGAAACCAAGGTGGAACTTTTTGGCCATAATTCCAAAAGGTATGCTTGGCGCAAAAACAACACTGCACGTCACCCAAAGAACACCATATCCACAGTGAAGCATGGTGGTGGCAGCATCATGCTTTGGGGCTGTTTTTCTTCAGCTGGAACCGGGGCCTTAGTCAGGGTGGAGGGAATAATGAACAGTTCCAAATACCAGGCAATTTTGGCACAAAACCTTCAGGTGTCTGTTAGAAAGCTGAAGATGAAGAGGAAGTTCACCTTTCAGCATGACAACGACCCAAAGCACACATCCAAATCCACAAAAGCATGGCTTCACCAGAAGAAGATTAACGTTTTGGAATGGCCCAGCCAGAGCCCAGACCTGAATCCAATTGAACATCTGTGGGGTGACCTGAAGAGGGCTGTGCACAGGAGATGTCCTCACAATCTGACAGATTTGGAGTGCTTTTGCACTCCAAGAGTGGGCAAATATTGCCACATTAAGATGTGCCATGCTAATAGACTCCAACCCATACAGACTTAGTGCTGTAATAAAATCAAAAGGTGCTTCAACAAAGTATTAGTTTAAGGGTGTGCACACTTATGCAGCCAGGTTATTGCGAGTTTTTTTTTTTTATTTTTCCCCCTCAAAGATTTCAGTTTGTTTTTCAATTGAATTGTTAACATTATAGGACACAGTAAATGTGGAAAAAGTTCTGACATGATTTATCTTTGTCTCATTCTTTTACATCACAAGAACCTGGCATTTTAACAGGGGTGTGTAGACTTTTTATATCCACTCTGTATATCGAACCAATAGCATAAAGTAAAATCCATAAAACATTTATTAAGTCCCTCTATGAAAAGAACAAAAGGACACAGAATCCTTAAACAGCCTTGGAGTTGATACTGTGACCAATTCAAAGCCAGGCTTGGGGGGGCGGCAATGTACCTAAATGACGACGGAGCTGGACCTTGTATTTTGGCGCAATCCTGGACAAAAGAGAGAGGCGTTGCAACGAGGCCCGTCGGAGCTTCAGCCAGGCAGCCAGCAGCGGCGTGTCCCGGCGTTAAGGGCCGCTTGTGATTGATAGCCGCGATTGTGGCTCATGCCTCGGCACACTACTCCGTCGGGATATTCATTCCTACTTCCTGGGGCCTTTGTGTTCCCGAGTCGAGGAAGGCGAAGAGGGGGGCCGGCGGGGGCGAGGGGCACCCGACCCGGAACATTGGCATGGTGTGGCGCCCCCCCACCCCCCCAGAAGAGTGGCTCTACCATCTGCCGCGGTAATTCACCACCCGCATGCCAGAGGAGCCACGCGGCCGCTTACGCAACGTGCCAGGGGCCCCGCGCACAATGTCCCGAGAAAAACAACGCAAGCCGGATTGGGATTTCTAAAAGAGGGGCTTTTTCTTTTCGGGGCGGGGGGAGCCGGCAGTGCAGCGAGATCACCCCATTCAACACTTTTGTTTGTTCAGAGCCCCCACTCACTAAACCCCCTTACAGTTGATGTGAGGTGATACCAATAAGCGAGTCTTCAGTCCTCCTCTCGCCTAAAACGTCCTGAATAGTGCTGTTCACTTTCAGAGCCTGAGCCCTGGACAAAGTTTTCTTAATCTAGTCGATTCGTGTATGAACAAATTAGATTGTTTGTTCGTTGGTCTCTCCCTGTTAAGTTTTCTCGTGGGGCTTTATGAACATTCTGGTGTCCTGTTCCCTAGATTCACTTCAAGAAAAGTCCTTTATAGGCCTGGGCTTCTGTTTTTGTGGTCTATGTACTGCTGTAGCATGGGTTCAAATCCAACCCAATGTCCTTTAAGCAAAAAAAATAAAAAATGCCGCCTCAATCATTTCCCACTGTCTCTGTTAAATAGACAAGAAAATACCTGAAAAGATCTCTTAGATTTTTCGTTTCTTTTATACAGAACTGTGATTTTCCAGCAAACCATAGAATAACTTCAGATTGACATTTCCAATCTATACATTTTATATCCACTCCTGCTCATTCATATTAATTCTTTTTCCAGGATTCAAAAGGATGTAGCAGAGACAGGAAGGTCTTAGGGTCAACTGGCTTTCCTCATGATGGTACAGTATATTTTTGTCAAAAAAGAGATGTAAAACCATCTGGCATGTATGTTGAAATAAAATGGAACCCCAGTTTCACATCAAAGCACTTGAAATAACTGTGAAAACTGACAATTTAGGGCTTTCACCTATCTGGGAACCCTGATTCTGGTTCTTGATTGATGACCATAGATTGTGAACTTCTTTCACATCTTTCAGAATGTTTTTTGCTATCAACATTATTATGCCTAATATTATTATTTTTTTTTAAAATATGCATGTTAATCTAAAGCAGTTTAATAATAGCGTATGGAACAATCTAGGGAATGGACTCTGTTGGCTGGGTTCACTGGCCATTAAAACCACAGCTATAGTTTCACTGAGATCGGTAATCGGATCTCCCCAGCCAAGCAAACCCCTGGTTTTTTACCACCGCTGGTGAATACAGGGCGCTGATGGGATCCAGACTTGTGACAGGAAGGTGAAAGGAACCACATGTGACGCTGTGCTCTCGGGCCATTCGGCAAGGTCAGGGTCATTCCGAGCCTACACTTCCTGACCAGGGGTTCAAAACCCGCCTGTTCTCGGGTCCAAACTCATCATGAATCAGGAATAGAAAACTACCATGGGGACGTTTAGCGGGAGTCTGAAGTCCTCTCTCGTCCATCTATCTACATATATATCTAGATAGCACAGAAACAAGAAGGTCGTATTGAAAAAGTTGTTACAAAGTTGATTTATAACCATGTGGGTGTTGTCCAATAAAGTTTTGCAATATGGAATGTGAAAGTAGTTGATTTCTTGGAAACACTGCCTTTCCACTTTTAGCTGTTAAGAAAGGCTATCGGCCTTATAACACTTGCAAAACAAACAAAGGCCAAAGACTGTCAAAGCGTAGATTAATGATTCTGGATGAATCACTGATAATAAAGTCATATTCACATAGTTTTGCAGTGCTTTGAACTGTACCATTTTAAAGGTGACAAATACTGAAGAAATATGTATTATTTGTCCAGACCTTTTGTGTAATTTAGCAGATGCTCTCACCCAGAGCCATTTACAAGAGCAATCTGGGTCTTGCTCAAGGAAAGAAAGATTTTCCAAACCTGACGGCTAAGGGATTCGACATAGCCACTTTTCAGATACTGGTCAGACACACTAAGTGCCATCTGCTGCCCTATCTCCACTCCAATATGAATATGAAGACAGGAGTCCTTGCTGTGAAAAAGCATGCACGGGTAGCTCAGATTGTTGCTCCTGCATTTTTCAGTAACTCTGTGTTATAGAAACGCACCCTGTGTAGATACCTGATCCTTTTTAACCCTCAAGTATATTCACATGACTCCCAATACCAAAGTACACCCACGCAAGTCCCATCAACTCCTTTCACATTTTTCCCTCATGTAAAGTGAGTCGGTGTGTGTGTGTAAGGTGAGGTTTGAGTCTGTAATTAAATATAGAGAGATAATTGTTAACACTGTCATACACACTGCCGCCACCACCACCCATAACGGCAGTAAGAACACACTTGTCAAACCAGAAATTAAACCTATTTGATGTGTATACACAGTTTCGCCTTTAGCCTTTTGGGGGCCCTAAGCGGGATTTTGTTTGTTTGTTTTTGTTCGGGGGGGCCCCCAAGCGGTCGTGGGGCAATATGAGCAGCTCGTTGTCTGCATACAGGTAGGGGCGCTTCTGTGTGTACAACCGTTTGATGTGTAAACATTCACGCTTCAGCCCTTCAACGCCTCCCGCTTCCGTCAAACCATCTGCCGTGGAGTTTTTTTCAAAAGAAATGTCTTGTGGATTAACGGAGCTTCCTTTTAAGACAGCTGTTGCACAGTCGCTAAGCCAGTTTCCCCTCAGATTTGAACTCTGTCACACTGAGGGCCTTTGCTCCTGGTCTGCAGCAGTCCGATGTGGTCCAAGTAGTCTCAGGACCTTTGGTTGAGCACGTCATAGGTGTTTCTGTCGGTCTGCCTGCTAGTGTGTGTGTGGGTGGTCTCCTGCCTAGTCGTAGTTCTGTACATAGCAATGGACATATTTGCTAATCAATCAATTAAAAAAAGGTTTATGAAGCCCTTTATACATCAGTATTTCTTACAAAATGCTTAGACAAATGCCCAGCCTGAAACACCAAAGATTAAGCAACAACAAGAATTGATGCAGGAAAGTGGCTTGAAAAAACTCGTAAGGTTGGAACCTAGGACGAATCCTAGAGAGGAGCTGGACTCCAAGGGGTGACCAGTCCTCATCTGTGTGTGCCGGGTGAAGATTATGACAGTACACTACCTGTGTCCAGAGTCTTTGGGCAGAATCCAGATAAGCTGCACAACCAGGTGAACAAGGACAGGGATGACCAGGTGGGCTGTGACAACAGGAATCATCAGGAAGTAACTACTACAGATCTGTCAACCAGAGCGGAGAAAACATCCAGAGAGAGAGCAAATATAGCTAACAGAATTAACTCTCATCGCATGAGCGTTAGGGATGTCATGGGGCAACACAACAAAGTCAGTGATTCCAATGATGGCTTGTATATCCAGAGCCTTGCCGTTCACCTTCACACCCCTGGGTCAAACTACATTTAATCATAGACCCTACTAAAGTGATCTTTGGTAATTACTGAGTCTACGTCCCTCACATTAATTGGCTAATCATTACAGCATAGTGAAGCCGCCAGCTGTTTGTTTAGAAATTCTAGGTACAGTAAAGAGGCCTGGAAGAGCATACAAAAATCTTTGGGTTGTCTGAGAATTTATATTATGGATTTAGAAGTCTTTGTTTGGGGTGCAAGTGGGTTAGTTGATGTGAGGGTAAATATTATTCCAGGATTACGGGGAAAAACAATGAGATTCTCTATTCCATGGGGCAAAAATATAGTTGAAAATGTGATTGTGACTGTATGTAGGTCCCGAAACATGTTGGACTAAACCCAGTGTGTCAGTAATGTCTTCAAAGGCCTTTATAAATACCGGAAACACCTCCTCCTTTGCAGGATGCACAGTCGATATGGTCACTCATATAACCAGGAGAGGCCTCATTTAAGGACAGAAATTCATTTGGCTTGAGCTAGGTTTCACACAGGCCAATTACATCCATTTCATAATTAGTCATTCATTTATTGACTCTGATTGCTTTTGAACCAAGGTATCTAACAGAAAGTTTTTTGAGGTGTGGGGAAGTATTAAGGTCCTCTTTTTCATAATGAAAGAGGGCTTTATTCTAAAAGATGGAAGAGGGCTTTATTCTAGCAAGATTGATGTGGTGAACATCTCCTTGTTTTACATAGTTTAAAAAAACTGTGTAGATCGGATCACACTCTCAGTGGAGAAAACCAGGCTGACTGCTATGACTGTGCTGGTGACTGACTCCACTGAATCAACAGGTTGGTTCATGACATGTACCCTATGTTACAGTGAGGACACAGGAGTGAGGCTCCTGTCTATATTCCTGGATAAAAGAAGAGCACCACTCCAGGTAGGACGGAGTCCGTCACGCTTCAGCAGGTCACAGGACTGTGTTCCAGAAAGATAGCCAGATCTCTCAAAACTGTCTGCTGTGATGGCCGAACTCCGTTTTCAGCAAGGGATTGAGTCGTGTGAGTCTGCGGTAGACCTCATCACTACCCCACACTGGCGTCGTCCTTCACGTGGCCCTCAGGGGGTGTCAAAGTGATGGCGGGCAATCTACATCCGCCTCGTTTCTGGTGGGTTTTGTCTACGCCCCGGGAATCGGAAGCATGCATGTCTTTATCGAGACTGCTGTAAATGGGGGCTCCACAAAGAGAAAGGAATTTGGCAGAACTCGTGGCCCAGCAGCTCCTGCAGAATCAGAGGTGGCCATCGGAGCAGGCCCCCATGGGAGCGCTGGTGCGGAGCAACTGGGGCGGCCGCGCCGGCATTCGTTTCCCCTGCGGGAGGGATACCAACCGCTGTCAGCTGGGTGACGGCACAAAGACGGGTGATGAATTATGGACTGTGCAGGCCGTCGCTGGGTACAGGATGCCATTGGACCCTCCAGGGACACCTGGAGTTCATAGGAGGATCGGAGCGTGTCGCGGTCCTCAGTGTTTTTTGCAGTGTGCATTTTTCCTCTTTTAAATACGCCCCTCTGGATGTTAGTATGTCAGGGAGCCAGGGCCATAGACAGCTCTGTTCTAGATGTGACTCGTGTTGACGAAGGGACATTGATAACAAACTGCATACAGTACCTGGAATGTAACCCTGGCCTGTATGTTAGCAGCAATCAGAAAACAGCTGTATGAATATAAAGGTCTAAACTGCGTGAGACTTGGCCACAAGCCAGCCTGCTCATATTACAATTTCAAATGAAATCTTTATTTGCTCTATGTGAAGATTATTTATTTATTTAACACTTACATATTTCTGTGGCAGGGTTGAGAACAGGTATAAACAAAAAATCTAAAAGAATCACAAAGAATTTAAATAGATTTGCATATCAAACCATTCTGCTGTTTTGATTTGCATATCAAAACAACATTTCTTAGCTCCCCTTTTCAAACTAATACGTTATATATGAGGTATTATATAAGGTACATATATGGTGTTTGTACCATTAATGAGGGGGTAAAAATACTTCAGGAAGAGTCGTGTTTTCCAGTATGAAGTAAAATAATAAAAAGATAAGATAAAATAATAACAATAAAGTACAACACTGGGCGAAGGGCCTTAATAAATGTCTCTCCTCTCTCTTTCTCTCCCTTTCCTTCTCTCTGTCCCTCTACCTATACTTTCAGAATTGTGGGTCTTAACAAGCTCCCGAATAACACGGAGGCATGTGGCGGCCCCAGGAGGCCCTTTAAAATTCTTCATAAGCTGAGCCCATTAGCTTGCTTTGTTACTCGCCTCCTGTTTTATGGAGACATTTCTGGAGGTAAAGTGAAGTCTGGACCGAGCCCTTTGTTAGTGTCAATTGATTCAGTGTGTTGGGTTTTTGTCACCAGCACCAGTCACTAAGAATAGAACCTTATAACAAGTTTGTACCTGGCGATGGTGGGTGGAGTATTAAACTGTTAGGCAAGGATTCTGGGAATAGGAGTGTAGAACAGGACTGTCAAAATAACATTCTGTTATGGAAGATGACATTGGACGAGAATATCTGAGTTTAAATCTAACTCCGACATAATGAGGCTGTAATGGAATAAAATGGTCTATGGTCCAACTCTGAAATGGACATGTTGATAGTTAACAGCCATCTTAATGGTCCCCACATGTGAGCCAATCGCCTACATTTCATTTCTGAATGAAAACCAGTGAGCAGATCCTCGTTTTACACAGGCGGAAGATTAAAACATGAAAGACCTGTAGGTTTTGGTATTTATGGCAGGTGACATCGTAAGGATATTTCCTTGTAAATTTAGAAGCATAAACTGTGCATAAGACACCACCAGAGTTCATAGAGACTCACGCTTCATACATGAGAAATGAGTCATGACAGCTCATTATGAATGCATGCCTGTCTGCTAGGTGTTATCAAAATGTCCTCCTAGGTAAGATCAGTCCATGCCTTGGTCTAATCAATTTCTCTCTTTAAGATGCATTCCTGAGTATTTTTTTTAATATCTTATTTCCGTCTGTAGTTGTATAAACTGTGATTACGAAGTCTTCATCTGTGATTAAGAAATGTCTAATTTTTTGTGTTCTATGTCATTCAATCAACCATTGTGTAGGTCAATAATCTAATACGCATTACATCTTTTTAAATGTATAAAATATGTATATAGTGCAGTGAACACTGGCTGTGAAAACAGTACCAAGCACTAGAACAGGGCACTCTCTCCTGGCCTGATACATATGAATTGTACAAAAGGATAATTCTTCCCACATAGCTCTATCTGTACTATTTGGTACTGCTATAATGTAGCTGCTTGTGCCGACTGTCACTGTTAGTTCTAATGGTTTCTTTACCACAGAAATCTAGTTGGGTCATTTTAGGAGAAGTGTAAGGAGTTCGGTCCCAGGGGCTGACTTCACAAGTCCATCACGATATGGCTGCATACATAGATACAGCTTTATACTCGCTTTGTACCGCCAATCAACTCTTACTCGTCCCGTGTAGTGTCTTTGTATTTTTGCGTTCGTTTTGCAACGAGGTGCTAGCGGTAAACATTTGACAGTCATGGGGTGGCGATTACCCACTTCACCGCCTTCTGACTAGAAATGTCACACAATGGAGTGGGCCTGGGCTATCTATGGTATTTCTCAATGACTCGTGAACATTTAGGACTTAGATCCGGGAACATTCGGTGTCCTCCATAAACCCGGGCCGATTGACGAGCTTGCTTGCCTTCAGGAAGACATTTCTCCCGCAGGGCCGTGTTATAAAAATACGAGTTCTCGTCTTCCTATTGTGTGTTGGGGAGCATGGGGGAGGGCAGCTTTTTAGGATGGAGGTTGCGCGTGCATGTTTGGAGGGTGGGAAGGAAGGGCTGTTATATATAGCTTTTCCCATTGTCTGTAAGCACTGTGGTAAGCCAGGAAGGAAGAACCTCCTGAACAACAAATGGGGGACTCTGACCGTCCTAGGTGATAATGACTGGGCCAGTGGAACTGTGTGTGTGTGTGGGGGGGGGGGGGCTGCAGCTCACATCCCAGTGTAAAGGATATGAACCTCCTAGGTGTGCCTCGTCGCCATCGTCTGATTGGGTTTGTTTGGTCAGTTGTTGCATTGTACGCTAATACTGTATGAAGTTCCTCACAATTTATTTGTGTCGATCTCCTCGCCCGTTGAGCACTTCAATAAAAGACTGCAAATGACTTCCTGACAGCCATCAGGGCAAACATTTTTCATTGTCTTTGAGAACCAACAATAGTAGACTTTCCTTTTTCTGTTGTTTTCTTTTCTATGAAGAACAAAAACAGCGGAAGTGGAAGATAATTGGTTGTGTTTGGAATCAGCACGCGCTATGAGCTCATTTACACCGTCTTCGCCAAATCCAGTTCCGGTATAAGGCCTAATGGCAGCTATTTCAGCATAGCCTGGAACCGATTACCAGATAGATTTTTATTGAAAATACTTTGCACAAAACGCAAAAGAAGTAGTGAGACAATGAAGTGACATGGTTATTCAGCTGCTGCTCTGTTGTTTTCTGTCTGAGCCCCACCTCCGCCTGTGTCAGCCAATAGTAACACAGGGCTGGCTTTCCTGAGAACTTTGTTTTATGACTCTAGAACAATATCTGACCTGGACTATCTGAACAATAATTAAACAAATCACATAGACATCATTTTAATACAGCCGTTCTTATCATGTAACCTGCAGAGGAGAACACTTACCTTCTCTTACATTCCATGCACACATCTTATATTTAAATTTAAGAAACCTCAACCTTTTGGAAATAGCTGTAGAAAATGTTAAAAGATAGTGAATGACAAGTGACAAAGTGAAACTAATGATAGTCAGACAATTGAATAGTTGGGGAAATGAAGGCCTCTATTGGCCACACACACACACACACACACACACACACACACACACACACACACACACACACA
>JACXGI010000741.1:0-76578 GCA_016801175.1 Esox masquinongy | reverse complement strand
TGATGCCTAGGCCTGCCAGAAGAGTGGGGTTTTGGGGACTGAGGGGGAACACTGCTGGTCGCCCCCTCTGGAAGGGTCCTGCACTTGAACTGTCCCCATTCAAGGGAAGGGGAAGCACTTCTTTCATGTGTCCCATTGCAGGGCGGCCGGGGCCTGGCCTTTAATTCCGCTGACCCCTCTGTGCTGTCCGACATTGTCGCCTAATCCTCGCCCTTTATTCTCTGCCACTGCGCCCCAGTCAGAGGGGTTGACTTCTTCTTTCTCTTTCCCAGAGTCCCCTTCTTCTTCCCCTTCATTTTCTCTCTCTCTCTCACTGCCCCCCAAATCGTTAAGCCCTGTCTCGGCTCACTCTGCTTCTGCTACCCCTCTGTACCCTGCATTAATAACCCCTAACATTCCAGGGGTCTTCCTGCCCCCACCCCTCCCCCCATGCTACCAGGAGCAAAGCGGCGTGTCCCACTCAGGGTTTAAGGAGGTGGAGATTAGAATTGGGGCTTTGTGATTATTTTTGGGAGTGACATTTTAGAGGACTTTTGTATGATGACAGGTGTAAGAAATCCATACAGTTACATTATGATATTAAACTTATATTTGATATTTGACTCACAAGTATTGGCTTCACTTGGTGCGTAGCATTACCTAGCGCTTGCCAGCTGTATCTGCACCAAAACTGGACGTTTTCATTCTATAGCTTATACCTACTCTTCTGTTTAAAAAGAGAGCCGACATGTTTCTAGGATTTGTAGTCCCATGGCGGATTAAAACATATTTTCGCCAACTTTCTCTCTTCACCTTGAAAATTATTGGCACCCTTGATAAAGATTAGCAAATAAGACCCCATAAAATAAACATAGCAGATAATGAGTTATACTGTAATTTTCCCCAGATGTGGAAGATATTGTATGTCATTAATGGAATCTACCAAAAATGTCTAAATGGTCAAATTATGAATGTATTTCGTAAAACATTAAGTGTTGAAAGTATTGTCACTCTTGCTTCCAGTTCTTTGTTCACCTGCCCCCTTGCGGCCATGAGGCTTTTCGTTTACACTTTGATGAGATGGGAAAACACACCAGAAGGAATCTTTGACCATTTTTCCAAATATGGTCTCTCCAGATACTTGAGATCCTTCAGTCTCCTTTCATGGACTGCTTTCTTCAATTCAAACCAGAGAATTCTTTAAAGTTTTTGAAAGAGCAAGATGCACAATGTACAAAAACAATATATACATCAATGTATGCATTTTATCTATCATTCTATCTATAGATATGGTACATTGACATTTTATTCTATTTGATATTTTATTTTAAAATCAATTTTCAATTATTGTAAGTTGATATTGGTTTTATTTAGGAAAATATTTGTAAGAAAAAATATTTCTTGCATTGGTATTTAACCTCTGTACTGTGGAAGCTCCCAGTTGACACATATGAAAGAAATTGCCTTAATGAGGACACAATTACCTGACCATTGGCCTCCACCTGCGAACCATTAAAGCTGCTGTCACATTTTCTGGATAAAAAACCCACTGTTGACGTAGTATTGATCAGGCTGTAAATTTGAAGGAAAATTAAGGACAAAGAGCAACTTCTACAGAAGTTAAAGTAATACAAATTAATAAAAAAAGTGTTTGGATTTCCCAGTGAGCCCGGTTGGATCAATAATCAGAAAGTGAAAGCTGCATCACACCACCTAGGCATTGCCAAAAAAAAGTCTGCTGAAATGATCAAACAAGAAGACTTGTGGGTGAAGCCATAGAGAGGCCAAAAATCACTTTGATGGAGCTAAAGAGTTTAGGGGCTGGGAGTGGATTAATGGTGCACCAGTCAGCTATATCAACAGCTATGCATATCTCTAGCCTGTATGGGATGGTGGCCAGGAAATATGGTTGGAGCAAAATGCAGGGAAATATTGCAAGAGCAACTGCTTGAAAAAAACTTAAGCTTGGAAAGAAATGTACCTTTCAGCAGGACAATGGTCCCAAACTCAAGGCCAAAGCAACATTAAAGTGGCTCAAGAACAAAAAGATGAAAGTTTGACAGCAGCCCAATCAAAGTTCTGTTCTCAAGTCTATTGAAAATCTGTGGCACAATTTGAAAATTGCAGTCCACAAAATGGCAGCAAAGGAGGCTTAGACAGTGATAGAACCAGAGGTTGAGGAGTCATGGCCTGGGAGAGCATGAAAGGAGAGAAGGCAAAATGATGCTCATGTCATCAGACCATGTAATACTTCCATCCTTGTCACAGATCCTGAGACAGGGGGCTTGTTCATGCTAGAATTATCTTTCCATGACACACCATCTGATTACTCCTGTTGCTCAGCTGTTCATAGGTTCCCTTACATACTGGGACCTAAGCTGAGTAACTCAATTGGCCCAAACGATGAGTTGAAACCACAGCCTCTTTTTATCCACCATGCCTCTGCAAATTGGTTGAATGAGTCACCAACTTAGTGGTCGGCAGACAGGACTTCGGAATTCGGTTTCTGTTTCAGAATCACTGGTGTATTTTGCCAAAACTTAAATAACCATGAATGGGTGGGAACATCCCTTTGTGACACATTCTGACTTACTGTCTGTGATTGTCCGAGCCAAGGTGACACACTGATAGATTATGGGGGCCGACGCCAGTGTTTGGTTACTGAATTGCCAAATGTTTCCTCGTCATTGGCAAAATATTGTATTTGGTTGTTAATTTACAGTGACATATCAGGAAATGTTGGAGTCACTTCCCTCTCAGATATCCAGTGGTCAGTACATTGGCTGAGATCTAACAGCAGAATGAATCCAAAATAGCCTTAAGTTCAAGTGCAGGAATTGAAACAAATTGGGAAAGGAGTGTGGTTTGAAAGTGTCATCCTCTGAAAGTGACTTACTTCAGGCATTGTGTTCTCTCTCGGTCTGCCTCCCCCCTCTTGGTTTCTGTACGTATCTCACTTTCTCCCTCTCTGTTATCCACAACTGCCTTTTTCTGCTTCAGTAACTATCGTTGGTCAATGGACCAAATCCATTCTCAACCGCCTGCATGAATCTGCCCTCCTCTGCCCACCCCTTCCACACACACACACACACACACACACACACACGCACACACGCACACACACACACGCACTTTTCATGTGTGGGGGCCCCAGAGTATCCCTGGAAGCTGAGAGAGGTGGTTTTGGTGGGGCAATCCTCAGCTTGAGTGTGTGGACCCAGCAGCTGGCTCTAGAGAGGACTTCGATGTCTCCTCCCTCAGTTATGTCACTACTGGGGCCCTAAGAAATGTTTGGACCACAGGGGCCACTGAGGGACCCTGTCACCTTGTCTCTTTCTCTGAATGCTGCCCTAAATTCCATTACTAAGGCCTGAATTGCATTAGCCAATGAGCCGAGCTGTGGTGAATAAATGATGAGGTGAAAACGAATGATCATACTCAGACAACAGACTAAAGCTGGCAACAGAAGCCACCAAGAAACCCTGCTGCGTCCTTCCGCTCTGAGTACACCGCCATGGAATGCATGCTTCATTTTTCCCTATCGCTCAGATCCCTCCATGTGGTTTTCGGACACCCTCCGGCGACAGCTGTAGCCAACTGTTAACTTCATCCTGGGACTCTTTCCTCCACAGCAGAGCAAGACGTTCCTCCGCCTCTGTCACCTCAGCTTCAGGAGGACAGCAGCAACAGCTACGGCCGTATTCCCGAAAACTCCCGGGATCTCAGAAAGCGGTTTGTGTTTGACACCGTGTAATCGCTTACTGCTTGGATACGACCCAGCAGCGACAGAGAGAGACAGCAGTGGAGGAACAGTGCACAGATGTTGTCCTGATTTTACACGTGACAGCTGAGGGGAGGGATAGAGAGCAGTCGTTGTCTCCAGCAGCTGTGTCGATCCAGTGAGGGGCCCTGAACGGAGGGAGTGTGGATCACGTGACCCTTTCCTGCTACGTCAGTGGTGATTCGGAAAACAATACTCGGCTTGGCATTTGCACACGTAGTTTTGTCTTCTTGTCGTCGCAGGCAAGAAGAGCCTGTGTTTGTAAATGCCAGTTGTCGTACATGTAGTGTCTGAGAGACAAAACGGGTCCCGAAAATGTGTTCTGCATTGCATAAGTGGAGGTACTTTGTGTCCACTGCACCATTGGTATTGGTCTCTTTGCTGTGGGGGTGGAACGGGATGCTCTGATCCAGCAACCTGATTGGATAAGGGCAGGCCTGGGCCCTCCTGTTTCTTTCACCGTGCAATTATATGTGCTCCTTTCAAGCCGTCACTCAAATGGAAAGAAGCTGGAGCTCATTGTGGTCTATGCTTTCGGAACTCAAAATGAAGAGTAGGCGCAGGGCACACGCCAGTTTTACTTAAAAAACTGAGAGCAGAAAGATATGTGATAGGTTCAGGTGAACAACCAATAAAAATGGAGGCGTTGCTCATGAACATTTAATGCTGGTTCGAAAGAGCAAGTGAATATTATCTAGACCGAAAATTCACCACTGAATGCTAGCTACATTACATTACATTTAGCACCTATTCAAGTAATGTCCATTAAAAAATCTGGTAAACTTACTCTTTCGCTGACGCTAGCAGAATTTGCTCGCTTCTTGATGTAATTTGAAGTGTTCATGAGCACTGCCTCCTCTCCATTTCAATTGGGTGTTCGCCTGTACCCATCACATTTCTTTCTGCCGTCAGAAAATATTTAAGTAAAACTGGTATGTGCTGTTGCAGGTTGAATATTTTCAGGAGCTTTCCAAAGCTTCTGCGAATGTGCGACTCTCGTTCAGCAGTGCCTGCCACTGGTCAAAATACACAGCCAGGCTTTGCTAAAGCTTGTAAACACCATCTGCTCTACAATGTGTTCACTGTACATTATTCAAAATCACACCCAATTTAAGATGATTGAAATACATGTTCTCAAGTATTACACTGAGACCTAATCAGATGTTTCACTCGTAAAACCTGAAGAAATACCATGCATGTGGGGACTGAACCCATCTTGGCCAAAGTGGAAGTTAGAAAATCGATAGCCGCCAAGTTCTGTAGAACCTCTTTAACTTTCTGGCAGCCTGAACGCTCCCTACAGATTAACCAACAGGCAGCATGGAGGGTTTGACCCGGTACCCCTCTGGTTATCGGCCTGCCTCTGAAACCCTGAGGCCGATGCCTGTGTAATCTAAGAACTCTAACATGGGTTGGGTTCTTCCGTTCATCCTCAAACGTCCTCGAGGCAGAACGGCACTCACGCCAAGGTTTTAATTCCCTGCTGGACAGGAGACTCGTAGTAAAACAGATAAATCTGTCTGGAATGAAACCAAGTGACCAGTAAATGGTTCTAAGCTTCAATTGGAGTAGTTACTCCTTGGGAGTGTTCTGTCCTTTAAAAGCTGTGTAGGTATTCCAGTAAATTCACGCTGACTGTGGGAGTAATTTGGCAAAGGCCTTCGGGCCTTACTGGAAATGGCCTGACAATGCAGTGACATTGCCGTCTGCAATTTGAACCCAATTTGCGTAAATGTCTGCCTTGTATGCAATACATGACATTACGTCTGAAAAGTAAATTGCTGAATGTGACTTTATCCGAGGCCTCACTGTGCTTTCTGTTGCCATGCAACTGTGACTGGTGGGAATCTGGCTTGCCTAGAGGATCAGTCTGCTCTGGCTTAGAGGAGACCAGAGGCCTTTTTTCAGCCCTGCCTATGAAAGCCCACGTTATTGAAGTCAATTGTTGTGGTTAGTTTAGCATATCCAGTGGTTAGTTGTGGTCCGTAGTAATGGGAGAGGTTTGGAATTGGTCTTTGTATGCCTACAATTCTCTCTCTCTGTGTCTGCCTGTCAGACACATAAACATGTGTAGTCATCTTTAAGACAGCACATCCCAGCGGAAACATTATATTGAGAGAATGTTTTGTCTCCAGGATTCAAGTCCAGTAATTTGGCTGCACAATTCTATTAGACACAGTCTCTGAGGTTCCCCCAGTCGGAAATGCAAAAGCTATAGCCATCCTGTCCTGCCCGTTGTAGGGGGGGCTACATACACACACACACACACACACACACACCACACACACAGAACTCCCTTTTCCAGAGGTTTTCCGCATCCAGGTCAGGAGCGAGCAGACAATGAACTCATTTCCAGCCGCCACAGGGACACGGATGAGGAGGGGAAGTATTCTGAGCTCACTTTCACTGCAGAGGAAGTGGCAGGCAGGCAGGCAGGCAGGCAGGCAGCAATGACAGAGCATGCTGCTGGCACAGGGCCAGGGGCCCGGGGAGCACCGTGCTGGACGCACGGGATTGGCCTATGGATGGAGGACACCAAGGAGGCCTTTGTTCAGGTCTCACTTGGGGGGGTGGGGGGGGGGCATTCCTGTCAGAGATTACGGGGGCACGGTGGGCCTCTGTGGGCGAGAAGAGGAGGACCTAGGGCCGGGGTCCACTGACAGACCTCCTCAATATTTGGGAACACCGACCCTTTGCTGTGAAGGTCACGAGGAGACGCAAGCCATGCTATTCCATCACACACTCATATCTCTCTCTCACTGCGAGAGTGTGTGTGCGTGCGGGTTGGCGTGCGCGCGTGCTGCGAGTCGGTGAGTGGTCCCTGAAAATGAATAAGATTATCACCCTATTCAGCTGAATCAGCAGGCTGGGTGACAGCGGTTGAGGTTATCAATGGGAGACAGAGTAGAGGAGCAGCCCCCTGCCCAGCATCCAGGCACAGCAGGGTTCTGAGTGGGTCAAGAGAGTTGAATGAAAAAAACAACCGCTCAGCCAGAACCTTAAACTGGGGGTTTAAATATACACAGCCACCTACTTTATATCAACGCATTTCTTTTTAAATGTTCAGAGCAAATGGCCAAACATGAACTGTGCCAATTGGGTTTGACATGTTTTAATTTCAAAACCTTACAATTACAATTACAACTTTATTTTGAGTGTCCCAATTTCCATCAGTAGATGTTCTGTAGATAGTAACATTATCAACAAACTTTCAACAAACTATTCGTTGACAAACAACTGCTTGCTAAGGTTAAGGTTAGGTTTAGAACAAGGTTTAGGGTAAGGGTTAGGGCTAGAATAAATGTTAGGGTTAGGATATAGATAAGGGTTAGTAGATAGTTAAAATGTTACAGATTGTCAGTAGACAATCTGCATAGCATCTACAGACACGTTTGGACCTCTCAAAATAATGTGTTTCCTTACTGTGTCATATTTCTTTGTTGACTAACACATGTTACCTTGCAAATAAAGCAGGATTTGGACATCCTCTTAGCATGAACTGAACAATGAGCTGTGGAAAAACAAGGGCTCATCCTTCCCTTTAAGTATGAAAGGAATTTAGAGAGGAAGTATTTATTTTCCTGTGTATATTCTACTTTTATACATGTACATGAGATAGGACTAGGAGAACACTGGAAGAAAACAAGTTCCAGGATGTATATCACCACCATAAGGTGTACGACATTTCAATGTAATCAAATAGGTCAGACTTACAATTTCATTGGTTGTGATCAATACTCCAACCTGGTCATCAGCAGGGATCAGCCAATTAAAGGATCCCAACTTGTATTTCTTTAACATGTAGACTGCCTCAGTGGTACTGCCAAAGCTGGAACGAAAACTTTCATGGTATGGATATGCAGAAAAACGTCTCTGCATCTGTATGTTTTTTTTTTACCTCAGAGTGGAAGGGGAAGCAGTGGGGGAAAAATAGTTTGTAATTTAAAGGGATAGTCGTGTTTTAATAAGCAGGCAAAAACTGGACAGGTTGGTCTTTGTCAAGTTTTTCCACCCTTCAGCTGGATCAATGACTGACAGTATGAGGGCTCCTAAATACATATATACTCAATTTTATGGAAGCTTTCATAGGCTTTAAGGTCAGAGACTTCGATATCACTGATCATTTAGTGTGGTTTTATGTATGTTATGACATGAAAGAGAAAGGGGCCATTTTAAACGCCCAGTGTCTTCCAGTTTGGGGTTGGTAACACACTAAATTTAATGACCTTTGCACCCCCTCCGCCACTACTCCCTCAGACAAAAGGTTCTCTCAGTAACAGAGATTTTCCCACATGCAAGGTCGAAATTGGAAACATCCTCCAGGCCGACACCTTTTGGAAGTCATAAATGGACAATGTCGGAGGTGAAGAGGGAGTTCATTCCCACTTCGTTTGGTCAGCCCAAGTTCCAAACCCTTGTTTATCACCTCAATTTCCTTGAATGAAATCAGTTTTTACATGTTTTTGTATTGATGTAAGCCCTCATTTTTCAAAGTATATTATTTCCAGCATGGCTTGGTTTGGGAATACTAGCCTGACATTGCCTCTTCCACCTGCAGAACAGCAGAGCATCTAGATAGGAGCCCTCTATTCTTTGCTGTAGAAACTCTACTGTGCATCTTTAGCCTCTGTAAACACCCTAGTTTGAATCACATTACCGGTTTAGAAGTAACTATGGGGGCTGGACATCTCAAATATTTGTCCAGTTAGGATAAGCTCATCTGATCGTGACCAGGACCGTAATCTGCTTAGTGTTTTTTGTGCATCTTATTGATTAACATTACAGCTTCAAAGCTACATTGCAATAAAAGTCCCCTAAAACAGATCACGCTCCTCCTGACCCGGAGAGACAAAGTTCTTGTTTTGGTGGAATGACCCAATTGACAGATCGTTCCTCACCAACCATTGTAATAGGAATTGCCCAACTAAACAATGGCAGCATGCAGTTGGCGGAGAGGGGATGCTGGACCTCAAAGCCTAAACCATTTAATGTGTTCGTCTTTAAAACGCTCTCTCCCACATGCCATGCCACACGCAGCAACAGCATCTGAACAAATAAAACACGGGTGTTTTGCATAGAACCAGAGAGATCTTTCGGAGTGCGATTTCCATTCAGATAGGGAGATAGCTTGATAATCTGTAGAGGAAGTAAACATTACAGCACATGGAACAAACTGAAGCAGTTTCCTCGAGGGCATTAACAGGTTTCCAAAGGATCCATTAGTGGCAGAAAACACACCATGACCATAAATTTCAGCCCTTGGGTATTTCACGTTGCCCATCAGCCATTGGGGAATACTGTTACTATTATGATGTATATCAGTGAAAGCTCCTATATTGCTCCCATCCTGTCCAATGGCAAAAACCACGCTCAAATTCTCAAAGGCTCAATTGCGTCGATTTTGGCTGGTTTCTTCATTGCATCTTGTACACTGCTGGCACAAGTGTTGACCCTTTCCCGAATCATCATTGTAATAGGAATTGACTGCTTATTTCTCTTCACAATGTCAGGGAGCAGCTATGCCCTTGAATGTTGCGCCTCATTTCATTACTTCAAACAGGCTTCCCGTGACAGGATTGTGTCACCTCTGTGGTTTAATTAAGTTTGTGGCCGCCTTCCTTAGCGTTGGATCAGTGAATGAAAGGTGAAAGACTTCCCAGCGGCCATTGACAGAACTCCCCGGGTTGCCTGGGTTTGAACAAAACACTTAAGCTTCACAACAGTGGGGAGACAGTAAAGAGTTAACTACAGCCCATGGATGAGAAGAGCCTGTGGAGGCGACGGTATTACCGCCCAGGTGTGGTCCGTTTTTGTCAATGGTTCTCGGCTCTCTCCCCAAAAGACAAAAGACATTCACGCAGCTGAAACGCGGCTATGAGTTCCACACGTTACTTCTTCCAACCACATTTTCAACAGGGGGAAATGTTTCATTTCACACTTTAGGGAAAGTGATTGGGGACAGAAAATAGCGGGTTGGAATTAAACTAAATACAGGCGGTGGTGTGTTATAAAAAAAAAAAACAAGAAGAGAAAGGCAGACTCACTGCAGCGACTCACAGTCTGCAGGCTGTAAAACAGATCCAGCAGTGAGGACATGATGGCATTCTGCGCAGCACACAGTCAAAGCATTCTCTTCCAGCCATCGCATGTGTCTGTGATTTGGACCTGGCCCGCTCCAGCCCGACCGCTAAGCCTCCACTGTGAGAGCGAGGGGCGCCCAAAGGGGTGCCGTGGTTGAACTGGGGGACAGCTGTACCCTGAGGGTTTCCATCAACACAACCCCTCTGCAACCCCCCAACCCCGAATTGAAGGCCTGCACCACATCTGAGGGAAAAACCCTCTTCAGGAAGCAGAGAAAACATCGCCTTATCCTCCCTCCGGTGTTGTTGGCTTTCGACGTTTCTCGTCCTGCCGTTTCAGCCTCTTCCTCGTCGCTTTCAGACTTGAATGACGCACAGCCAACGTGGTTCATTTATTCTCGGGCCACTTTAAGTGTTTTGATGCAAACAAAAATGCAGCTATTTGCCATTAGCAAAGACACGCTATCTATTTCCATGAGGCCCACTGGGTAAAAATTTTACAGTGTCTCTTGTAAATCACCACAGACTCTAATCAATTACGTTGTGGTCCCATTTTCTCCCACTATGTAGTGGTGACTGATAACCCCTGACACATCCATCTTAGCTCCATCTGCCTTCACAACGTCTGTTGCTGGATACACAGAAACAAATGTGGACAGGCTTCCATGCTTCGATTCACTTCCCAGGTGTCTATACACCTAAACTGCAGATCAACCAACTTAACCATAATCAAACTGCTTACGATACCTCATCGTATCCTGTGTTCCAAAGTGATTTTTTGTTCTCCAACTAGATAATTTACAGGAAAAGCTATGGAATCGATGCAGGCAAATGTGCACTGTCGACCGAAGCTTAAAGGCAAAAAAAAATAGGAACGTGCAATTGACATAATCCCTTTTTTGTTGTATGTGCCACTTAAACAGTCTAACGACCTCTGAAAGGAGAGTGCTTGATGATATGCTTTTCCAGTTAAGCACACATCGCTCATTGCAATCTGTAAATGCAAAGAATGCTTCCCTATTGTCGACACCCTATTTCAGGGCCATTTGCTGGAGTGTTGTTTGTTGCAGGGGATACTAAAAAAAGTAACACCCTTGCATAAGCAAACACCACTGTCCTCCTCTATCAGCAGTCTAAAATCTTCCTTCCCTGCTTTCCCCACTCTGTCACCCTTCCATTCCAACCACTGTACTTAATCCTAATGAGTTTGCTTGGTCCCACCTCAATAGGGCACACCCATCAGGGACATACTGAACGCATGTTAAAATAAACAGTTTGTCTTCCAATAGGTAGCCAATAGAATGCCAGCCATACAAATAAAGGTCACCCCACAGGGTGGTCCCTAACTCCTTCACGTTGACTTAAAGGGATTACTGGACAGTGATGGTTTGTGGGATTTGGTTGGTGATTTGGGGTTTTGTATTTATAGTAAGAGAATGAAGTGGCAAGATTCTCACACTTCAAAGAAGTTTAAATATCCCCAAAACCAGAGGAAGGTTTGAAAAATAACTTTAAAATGAGGAAGGAAAAGGAAATTGCCATTGGCCAATCTCATCTTCCTGCCTGGCTTTGGAGAGCATAGGATAGTGGCTACCACATTGCTGCTTTACCTAGACCTTGACAATGCAAATTGATTAAACTCACAGGACACACTGTGTGACAAATTTCCTGTATAGTAACGAATAATGGAAATGTGTGTAACACACACACGCCCCCACACAATACATCAATGTATTTCGCTTAAATACTGACTAAGGCATTTGAATAACTGAAACTGAATCACGTTTATCATAAACCAGAATCATCCAGGATATAATGTCAGCATAATAATACATTTTCATATTACCTCACAATCTCCATGAATGTAAAATTCCCTGTTTTGGAAGGAAGAGTTCTTCAAAAACAAGAACTCGCTGGGCATGAAATAAAGCAGTTGAAGCCCATTTAATTTAAGTCCTGAACAATGTCAAATATCAGTAACGCGTGATGACAGAGAATGAGAATATCGTGCCATCATCTTCCCAAACAGTCTGGTTTATATCGAGAGGCTTTTAAAAATAATTTCTACCATAAGCATTTCGACAGTTAACAACTCATCTGAAGAATTGGAGAATGGGGGGATTCACGCTGGCCAATCATGACAGAGGACACAGCAGACCCGCATGAAACAGAGACCACAAACATACAGGCTATGGGGAGGAAAACAACGTGGTTGTGGAACTGCTGGTGTCCCCCCACCTGCTCGGTGAGCAGCCGGAAACATCCCTGGAATTCACTAAAGCCACCCACTTGGCCAGGGGCATTCAAGCCACGTCTCCCCTCGCACCCCTTTATCTTTTGTGAGCCCTGTCACCACTTCTTCTCCCAAGGCCCAGAAAGGGGGTACCATTCATCCCTAATGAACTGCTGAAATCATGCAAACCACTTTGTTTGATGGAGAAACGGAGGAAAGCTGTTTTGTGTTTGTACGTGCTTGGTGGGGGGGCGCTCTTTTTTGATTACTGTTGGTGTGAACTGTTTCAATATATTTTTTTAAAATCTATATTTGATATGAAACATATGGAGGATTAACATATTTTGGAAGTGATGATTTAAATACAAGCTCTCCTGCTTACTCAGAGAGTGTTCCATATCAGGAAATGCAGGTGCCTCATAAAACACTACAGCTATTAGAACAAGAACAAACAATGCTAATTAATGTCTACATTGGCAACAGTTACAGGTGGGCCGTTAATTGCGGTTTTGCTACAGGCCAAGATTCACATCCTTCCCAGTATCAGCACCCTCTGGGAATGCAAATAAGACAGATTAGGCTTCCACCCTATACCACCCCACCCCATACCATTAGTTCTGGCATTCCTTACCTGAAACCTCCATGCTGAAGTACCGGGGGTCAAAGATAAAACAAAAGCAATTGTTTGCCTAATGAGTTTGGGAGACTGCAAAAGAAAACGTTTCTAAATATGTACATTTCCATAATGCAAATCTTTAATTTCACACTGGCATTCCCTGACATTAAAGAAATAAATATGTTTCAAAGCAAATATATATTTATATAACCACAGTTATCACTTGAAACAAGGAACATGCACACCCAGTGCCAACTGAAAGCTGGCTCTTATCAGTGAAGCATGGGGCAACACAAATTTTTCTCATGCCAAAGGTGTTGATACGCACATACTGGATATTGTGTTTCTGCTGAATTTAGGTGGGCCTGTAACTGAAGCAAACACTGAGAAATGCACTGTCATTGTACATTTCCACAACCTGCAAATGCCCTTCTTTTTTAGGTCATGGCCTCAAAACTAGAAAATAGTTGATGATTTTCTAAAGAGCTGCTGAACAATGAATGCATCGATTTAAAAAAGCATCAGTATAATCATAAACATAAATTGTAGTACTGAAAAGAATAAAACAGGTATTTTCCAAAACAGAGATCAGCAAGATGTCAGAAATTTGCCTTATTAAAAAAATGAATGACAGCCAAATTATTTGGATGTTTCAGGGCTTAAGTTTGTGTTTCAATCAAATTCACCGGTCACATATCTTAATTACGGAAAATCTAAATCATCAGTTTTCGTAACATAAACAGAACTGATGTACAATATGCTTGCTGAAAATGTGTTTACCATTCACAATGGTGATGACTCATCAACACAGTCCAGACTACCTTAAAGGGATACTGCACCCTGAGGGGACCTTAGGTGGTGTGTATCATGTCTGAGAGATTTCAAAGGCTGTGAGATTTGTTTCACACATAGCGGGGCATGGAATGTTTTTTGCCAAACAACAAACACCAGCATGTCACAGTGTTGATTGAAGGGTTATTAATGTAGTCATGTTTTTCATTTTGCAAAGGCTTCATTACAGTATATATTGATTGTGCTAGTCAATTTGTGTCTAGTTGCACTTTGCATTGATTGATAGAGCGATTGTAACTATTTCAGAGATGTACCTATTAGAAGATTTACTGCAAAGGTGTCAACATTTTTCCTTTTTCTAAAACATAACTCCGTGTAGACAATACTTCCTGCTTTGGCCCAGTCCCTCCCCGTCCTCTTGGCAGGTTTTCTAATCATCATCCCGGTAGAATGACTCAGTACTGCTAGCTAGCTAGCTAACTAGCTTTACGTTATACATCATAAAGACTACTTTTTTTATTATATTACAGTGCCCTCAATTAATATCAGCACCCATATTTACTAAGGGTCCCAATATTAGTGGAGGGCACACTGTACATGGTGATACTGAACCGTACATGTTTTAAAAAGAGGCTTCTCCTGATGACATCCTGGTGAAATGCTTTAAGAATTTATTTTCTAACCGCATTGGGACAGTTATATAAAGACCAACACAGCAAATAAGAAAGTTCTAACACAACAGCCAATGGATGTCTGTTGTGATAGACATGAGCCATTTGAAATAAATGAAAGCTGCTAAACTGACAGCATTGCGTCAAGTAGCCACGTTCAAGCTTAAAGGGGGAAATGGCTAAGTCTAAGTGTCACCTTCTAGCATCTACAAGGGGAGCAGAAAAAAGAATCCATGCATCTCAAACCAGCCCCTATCCACCCCTTCCATTTTGCTAGCTACTACTTCGCTAGCCTAGCCTGCGGGGTTCATACTTGCTTTCCCCAATACTCTTTATAAAATAATCATCCCTTTTCAGCTTTAAGCCAATGTTACATTTTCACTGACTGGCACATGCAGTCATTTTACTGAATTGAAATAATGAGGGAAAACATTTTCATTTTGGTTTGTTTCTGTGTCAATGAACAAACTGGACTCGGTGTTGACTTTTGTTTGTATTCTGAAAATGTAAGTGCATCGCGCGAACATAAAGCTTGAACAGATGTAATGAATGGTTTCTGGTCCGACAAATCCTCCCTTCAACCTCAGTGCCTTCTTTCCTCTAACATCCATTCTGAAATATCGCTCCCCATGTGCCAGCTGCTATATTCTCACTGCAACAGTCCTTTCCTTTAAGAGTTCCGCCCAGCAGAACCTGTGTGCCGACCACATGCGAAGGCCCGGAATTTATGGCCATTTAACTGCTTTTTCCTGTCATGCCAGCATAAACCTTTAGAGGAAAGAGGAGGAGACTTTTGGGAGTGGGTAAAACAAGCCTCACATTTTCTCAAAGAAGACACTCTTCAACCACTAAATTGTGATGCCAAAACTTTAAATAAAGATGAAAGAGAGTGATGAGAAGGCAGTAAGTGAATGGCGGAAGGTCTTTTCTCAGCTGCCGGTTAAAAGCAGGACGCAGTATGTGCGTCTGAAAGGAAAGAGGCTATAGCCACACGTGCAAGCTGTGTAGACTCCAATTCCTCAGTGTGATTGGCTGTCAGGCCAGCCAATAGGAGGGGCCCCATTCTACAGCCATTCATGAAAATCTAGAGGCACATAGTGACTGAGCCTGAGCACAGGAAGTGCAGTGAATGTGGTAGCTATCACATCCCAGCATGCCTTCCTCTGCAGGCGTCTCATTCAACCACTGAAGGTTTCACCTCCTACTGTCCATCACTAAAATGCCATATTTCTTAAGAGATCACCCAACTATTTGATGGATGAACTCCAAACTAAAGACTTTCTCTCTTTTTTCTCTATCACTCTCCTCTCTATGTCTTCTCAGTCTTTCTTCTCTATCTCTCCCTTTTACTCTCTTCTATCTCTCATCTGTCTTTATTGACATAATCTAATCTTAAAGGTCTTTGAGAAATTCACATGGCCTTAGAGTGACATCCCCATCATACTGAATTAGATCTCTATACGTGTTGTTGCACAACATCCCCAGTTTCTCAAAAACCCTGTAGATTTCAAAGACAGCCAGGGTATTCTCGTGGGAGGATGAAAGGAAGTGCTTTAAATCTAATGATTTAGTCATTGGACATTGCTTGTTTGCACAAATTTTCTACATAATTCTTCACTGACGGTTGGAGTTCAGAACAGCAATCATAACTAACTGACTCACATTTGTGTCTTAAATCATGTATCTGTCTATAATCAAGGATTAGAAATAGGATTTGGATTATTTGAACTGTTGGGTGTCAACAAACATCTGACTTGAGTCTGCTGTGGATCCAGTAGTTGTCTCCCAGTTACAGAGCCGGTTATTACTTTTTAAAAATAATTCCTGTACCTTAGGAAATGAACTGACATATTACTTCACAACCCTCAGCATCCCCAACCCTTCAACCTGACCAGAACAAGTTGTTAATAGAAAATAAGAACTTTATCGCAGAACAATTTCACAGAAAATGAGATTTTTTCGTAAATGAATTAACCGATTCATTGTTATCCAGTCAACTGAACTGTTTAGACATAAATAGAAATACTTTTCTGTGGCATAAAGGAATCCATTCTTCGAATGTTTTGGTCAGAGCTTCTGTGTAAATGCAGCGATAGGGAGCATGCTTTTTGAGTCATGAGATTACAAGCACAGTGGTTTTTCTTGTTTATTTTTATTTCATTCTTCTAACAAGGGGCATTATTGGATGCCCCGTGCAGCCAGGGAGATGTGGAAACGCCTCTGCGACAATTTAAATGTTCTTATCTCACTGTACAATGTATTTTCGCTGATTGCGTGTTTATTATTGTCTGTGTCGTTTCTTTGTCTGTGTATACTTTTCATTTGAGAAGTCCCCTTATTGTTTTTACATCTTTTTTTGTTTTCTTTCTTTTCCAGGGGTCCTCCCTGGAAATCCTGTGTGCCAAATACAGCTGAATATGTAGGCTTGTGAAGGACAGTGGAGCACATTGGTCAAGACCTTCCTCGAAAATGTGGTCCTGTGCCCAAATGTGAGTCATTGTCGCCCTTGAAAAGGCAGATACAGGCATTTAGAGACGGTTTCCTGTAGATACTGGCCTGCAATGTGTTGTATGTGGTTGGGCGGAAGCAGCGACGGTTGTTTTATGTGGGGCTTGCTCTACTGGCTCATGAACATATTTGACATTCAACCGACATCTGGCATTTAGCGGTGTCCTATTAGAAAACAGAATCCGGCTCATAGGAGGTCTAGTTGAAGTCTGTATTGAGTCTTTACATGGAAAGGGGGTGTTTCAGCAGTAGTTCAACAGTGTTGGATCACAATGACATCACAGTAGTCTGAAGACTAAAGAGGTTTGTATGACAATTCTATGACGTCCAGTCGAATATCCAATTACGTTTGTTTGCATCGGAACTTAAAGTAAGTAATGTATTGATTTGTTCTTGTTTACTCTCTGTCACTGTCTCACACTCACAACCACCCACACAAACACCCACCCACACACACAACCACCCACACACACACAGAACAAGTAAAACTGCAGGGGTTACATACCAGAATCAAAGGTTTGTCTTAAATGCAAACTAGCGATGCAGCACTTCAGCCAAATACTATATAAACCTAGCCTTTGGACATTCCTGCTAGTAGACAGCCTAGCACATCAAACCTCTAAGTCAGCCGACCATGTTGAAACTATTGTGATGCATTGTTCTTCAGAGTACTACCATCTCCTGTATAGCCAGACAAATCTACCCTGGTTTAGATTCAGTATAAAGACCTGGTGCTGTAAACAATACTGCCACAGGATATCATGAGCTCCTCCCCTTTTTGTGTCATAATAATCGGCAAACTCCTCCAGATGGTGCAGACCCTCGACAAGCCATTAGTGTTAGTTAGTGTCTGAACTGTGGCATGCAGGGAAAAAAACTGTCCACGTTTATCACATTACACCACATTTTTCTTCCGAATTCATAGTGTCCAATCTGTAGTTATTATCATCAATGAGGCAACTGACAGGCTCAGGCGAGCTGAAGGTTGGGACACGCCTCCTCTGAGACCACCAAGCAGCATTGCTTCTTTATCCACAATGCTCGCTTGACAAGGAAGTCAGCCAGAGAAACGCATCTGGAAACATTGTTTTGCTATAGCTTGTTATCAACTTGCCAGAATAAATACAGCGAGGTGAGACAAGGAATGTCAGGCCTGTTGTACCATCCCATAACCAGGGCAGCGTTATGTGAATTGTGCACCATTCATGGACACCCGGTCATGGTGAGCTACAACCTAGGATCAAACCAGTCGGGAGGCCCAAGCAACAGTTGATTTTAGCATACGGTATACGTTCTCCCGCACATTACATACCCAAAAAAGTCAGCCTGATTTCCCACCTTCCTGTCCAATTACCAACCCGGTCTAAAGAGTTGGAGAGGCGAATCTGAGCGATGAAAGGGGGTCATGGGTTGAAACCATGCTGAGGAGGCCTTAGCATCAAATCAGCCACCATATCTTCCCCGTACAAAAAGTAGGTTAATGCAAGTGAAACAACGGGCAATTTTTGCAATCCGCAACAAGCTTGATGTTATTTAAATGACCCTGAAGAGGGCCGTTGCATTGTCTCCTCTCCAGTGCAGACCAATGCAGATGCGTGTGTATGGTGGAGGCAGTTCCGAATTACACAGTGTTCCAGAGCCCCTTGCTGTTCAGACATAATCAAGCATAAGTGGATCAATAACTAGGCTGGCCTTAATAGAGGGTCTCACCGCATCTTCCAAGGAGGGAAACCCCCCTCCCTAAACCAAGTCTCACTGCATACATCTAACACCCTACATCCAAAACCACCCAAAAATCAGCCGGCACCCCTCATTTTCCCTATCTGCCCCCTGCCCTGGTCCTGCTGGAACAAGCTCCCAGTTGTCTTCGGGGTTGAGGGGCGGGGGGTACTCCCTCTCTCCCTCCTCCCCTTAAAGCTCATTAGCGGGGCTCACGGTGACACCGCCCCCGCCAACCCAAATGGGGGCGCACGGTATCCACCTGTCAGACTGTGAGTGGACTAGGGACAGGAGACGGGGGGGCAACAGGGCACGTCTCAGCCGGGACCGCGGCTGAGACGTGGGCCAAGGGCCCGCCTGTCTGGGCCGCTGGGCTCCTCTAAAAAGGGTGGTTTCATTGAGGACGAACTGCAAACTGTCCCTCCGACGCGGACTGACCTCCGCCAAACAGTCAGCGCGCACTCCGCGGTCTGGGGGCTTGGAACCCTGTTCATTGTTCAAGGAAGTAGGTCAAGGGGCTGAGCTATCACAATCAATTTGGCCCCTGGAATGATTGGAGAACGGGGTAGGGTAAGACAGGGCAGCTCAGGGGGCTGATCACACTTGTTGACGTGAGACACAGTACAAGCAGCATTAATCTGGACCACCTCCTCTCCGGCTCGCAGCCAGCGGACGTAATTAGGAGAGCAGGGCATATGGAGGCAATTATTACGTAACTATGCTGCAATCCATTTACTCACTCTATAGATCTCTGTCACAGTTGGGGAAATGGAGTGTGTGGTTTTCATATGTTCCTGTAGGAAAGGACGGATTGGGATGACCTTAATTATATTTTAGAATAGTAAAAAGCCATTTCTGTCATCACGTAGACAGTCCGTCGTCGCGTACACAGTTCGACTGCTCAGTCTCCTAATGGGGAGTCAATTCCTTTGTCTGAGAATAATCCAGTCAAGAAGACCTTAGTCTACCTGTTCAGACCCAGAGTCATTCATACAGATTCACACACTGATTTCATGGCCTGTATAAAGGTATTGATATCCAAAACAACTGCTTCTCCTGCCAGCGGAAACAAGCTGCATGGGCTTGTTCCAGTCCCTGGTTGATCCTGTAGTGTCATGTGGTGCTGTAGAACAGGCACAACCGGAAATAAACCTCGAACTGCACTGTCTCCCACAGCTAAGTCCGGTAATCGCAACACTATCCAGCTCGCTGGCCATGCATTACTCAAGGATTTTGATTAATCCCTCATGCCACATGTTCCAACCCAGTCACCACACGGGACTCCGAGATTGATACTATCTAATATTTGTCAATTAGCAGATGCTTTTATCCAAAGCAACTTAAGCCGTCAATCATGCATACATTTTTACGCACGTGTGGGGTTTTTTGGGAGTCGCGCGTGCCGCACTCCACCGGCTGAGCAACGCCGGATCATTGAGTAAACACTCTGCCGGTTTATCCACCAGTAAACCTGTTGGTAACCCTTTCGAGGAGTGAGAAGTGGCTCTCACGCTTTAATGCAAGTACTTAACAATTTAGTTATTGTTTCAAGTAAAGGTTTTAAGCGATGTATGATTTAATTTTCATCTCCCACATACAATAGATTCACAAAGCATTTTATTGTCTTGTCAAACACTGTTGTGTAAATGTGAAGTACTCTGGTATGCTACTTTGCATTATCTATATATTGTATTATCTTATCGGTGAATGGGGTGCTGTAGGAAAGAGCCACTAGCCGGCTAATTGATAGACGTGTGATAATCAATGTATCCAGCATCTGTGGTTTGAGACAGGGCTCTTGGCTTTAATCTAATTATATGGATTACTGTACATCAAACCCAGTTCCATCACTCAATGTGATCATAAGGGCTCTGATATTTCTAATTAAAAAGATATTTTGCCCTACATGGCCCTTGTTTCACCCACTAAGTATTGAAGCCTGAGATACTTTAATCCTGACACTTAATCATTTAATCGGGACATTAATGTGATTTGATTGATTCCCGCCAGTACAATGACTAAGCCATCTCTAATAACAGGGTTCAATAAGGTCTACTGCTGACCTAGGCACTGTTTAGTTCGATCCTCAGCAGAACTTCTGAAAGCCTTCACCCCGACTGTGTTCCTGTTGTTATAACGTAACCCTTTTGTATGTCATTAAGCTTTTGGGGTACATCATAGTTGATTATTCCTTGGACGGATTATCACATACTTAAACTCAGAGGCAATTGACATACAACAGTATTGACGTAAACTATGGCTTGTCCGAATTTGTTTAGATTTAAGTTTACATTATAAACGGAAAATCATTGTTCATCAAATGCATGAGAGGACACTGTGATTTGCAAGATTTACATTGTGCAACAATGTATGTTTTGATAATATACGGAACTCAAATATACCATATTGTATCTTGCCACCACCACAAACATTCTATATTGTGTCCAAGTATAGTTTTCCTTTAGTTTTGAACCACTGCCAATAACATAATACTTGTGCATGCATATACTTGTGCAATGCATTTATGCATTTTTTAAATACGATTTTGAAATGCTTGTTTTCCATTTACTATTGTTTCTTTATGAGATAATGGATGTTATTTAAAAAAAATTGTACTTGAACATATTTGGCAAGTTAAAAATTACCCAACCGTGAGAATTAAATTTAGTACCCAATGAAAATGGGGACAAAAATAGTTCCCAATTTATTAAATGTAATTTATTACCTCATCTTACAATAGACACCCTTTTAGTTTGTTTGTAAGTTGCATGTTTCTCCTTGACTAATTTTGGATGATCTGTTGGATTCTTGTCTCCCTAAAGATTTTCAGTGGCAGTGACTTGGGATCTCTGTTCTGTCTTATTAATTTCTACATTTGTGAACACAGTCTCCCTATCAGCCACCTGTATAAAACATGAGAAGTAAGCCATCTGACAACACAGTTCACCTTCCTCTCATTGTCAGACTGTCATCAGTGAGCAGGGTCAACACTACTCCAAGTAACTAGACAGACCTCGTATGACAGCCAAGATTTATCCCTCTCTATCCTAATTCAGACTTATTCCGCGGCCCTGACGATGGTGGTTCTGGGGATGTGTGTGACTGCTCGGTGGCCATGGGGTTCTGTCTGTCTGTGCGAAGACAGCTGGGGCCCGGGGGCCCGCAAAGAAGGCTCCGTATTGTTCCCCCAGGCCTGATTGCAGTGTGGGCCGAAGGAATGTGAGCGAAACGCTAGCAGCTCATGACTGCAGGATGTTCTTCGAGATACTAATATGCGGAAACATGTGGTGCCTTATTTGCTCCTCGTTTCATATGGTCAAGCACTTACTTTGTTGAACGTGATGTACAGGCAGCCAGTTGCGTTCGTCATGTAACAGACAGGAATGCAAGCTGAGCGCAAGCGGTGCACGGCTCCGGACTGAGAGAGACGTGGCATTGTCCCATAGTGACAGGGTCGTCATCGGGTCAACTCCCGCCAAGCCTGCCTGCTTCCAGTTCAGAACTCTCACCAAGAAAACTACAGTCTGAGGCAACCCTCATTCATAAAGACAGACATGGAGCCCGGATCACCAGCACAAAATTATGGCGAGAGACATTACATGACTAAACCAGTACCTTAGTATTCTGATATTTAATGTGTATTTGCATTGATAGTTTGTTCAGTGTCTAAGTGTATTTGATTGAGAGAAAGTGTTTTTCAGTTTCACTCCCCGCTAAAATTGTCCTGAAAATGACAAAATAATTGCACACCAAAAACGCAAACCTCTTTCCCCACTTCCTCTAAATAAGCGATGCTAGCATCTAGCACCTACACACAGCACAAGTCCACTTATGACGTCCCCTCTCATTAAAATGCTTGATTCGCTTCCTCGTCTTTGTCATATTCTGTGTCGTGTTTCTTTTACGAAATTGTCTGGTTTTGTTACAAGGGCTACTAGAGATGTGAAAACTTCCAGAATCAGACGGGATGGAAAAGAAAAAGAAAAGCAGAATTGCCCCCCCTCTCTCTCTTTTATCACCTTCTAGTGGGAAAGTATGTGATGAAGAGAGCGACCAGTTCAGAGACACCAGGACTAAAAACACTGAATGCGAGCACAAAAAGGAGAGGGTCAGGGGCCACATAGCACTGCAGGGAAAAAAGCACTAAGGAACTCCAGACAATGGCCAGAGACCGGCCAGCGATGAGGGGGCTTGGAGAGGAGAAGCAAGACCAACTCAAGTTGACAAACGTCCACTTTTATTTATTTTGTTCCTCATTTCCAGGACACTCATTCTTCCCCTGAAACAGGCTTTCATACCTATTAAAATGGGTGTTGTTCAGTGGCATTGGAATCATTGTGGTGACTGATTGGAAACCTTGTTGAACAACGTAGAATGACAAAATGACAAAACATCAGAATACTGACGCAATTTAGTACATTGTTAATTTTATCGATGTCACTCAAACGTCTGTGCAAATTTTGTGTTTGTGTTGATTACTGGTTTCTAACCAAATATTGTGACTGGTAGGCAGTCCTTGATAGATTTGCCAACAGGGTAATATTTCTGGTAATTAGTTGTCTGCCATTTGAGCACACTGAAGGTCTTTCCTGCTAATCAAGTACGGCCACAACCCATGGCCTAAGTAGATAACTGGACAGTTTGGTTCCAGATGGAGCTGACACAAGGACTATCCTCAATAACGGGTTCTGGATTTGCGCCTATAACGGGGGATAATCCACCTAGATGTGTCACCTCGAAAGTTGAAGCCGAACAATGGAAACTAACTTAACCAGGGATCATCTGTGGTGTAATTACATATCATCCGTACCCATCCACACTTAAGTAGCCACCTCCGCCCGGCAATACACACACCCACACACCAGGTCCAACACACCTAATCCATGAGGGGACTGTTCAGATCCCTATATAGAGGCAGATGGACCAGGGTGGTGCGCATTCAGCATTAATGCCCAAGAAGATTTCTGGCCAAGACCTTTTTTGGGTTTGATCCTATTAGCAGCTGAACGGGGAGATGGAAATCTGAGGGGAGATGGACATCGGAGTGACAGGGGCTCCATTCCCAGCCAACACATCTGACTAAGAGCAGACTTCCCCTACCAGGTCCAACCCCACGAGTGAACTCGAAATCTTTAAGACAGGGGCCTTGACCTTGTAATCAGTATGCACGCATATGTCATCTCTAACATGGCATATTGCAAAGGCTTTGTGTTAAGTTCATGATTCATATCACAGTACATTCACAGATTAATGGACGATAACTGTATAGATTTAAGGCCTAATCATATGGTACAGGCTCTACCATTAGAAACCCTGTGGGATGAGGACACAAAATATAATTACTTACCTTACAGTTCACAGTATAGTCTCATAGCCAACATACGCTCACTGAAAAGGTACTGATTTTACCAGCATTGGAAGTCAATACACTTGTGTGTGAAACCTGTCTCGACTACTGCTTCCTGTATACTAATACTACAATATAGTATTTAGAATACATCAATAAAAACAGTAAAAACAAATGCAGTAAGCAAAAAAAGTCGACTCCTCTACACTGCGATGGTGTCATCAAATCTATAGTACATAATCATGCGCTGAAAAATGTCACCGTGCCTTAACGGTTGTGACGTGCTGAACTGTGCATGTGCAGGCTGTCTAATCAAAGGCACTTCAGTTTTCTTTAGTAACGTTTTGAGTTGTTATTGTGTCAGTTAAGATATTGTGTCAGTTAAGTTCACAATATCTAGTGCAGTCCACAAGTCTTTGGACAGTGACAGAAGCTTGTAAAGTTTTTTAGTTGGTCTTCGTTAATGACCAGTCCTGATTCTAACTGAGCATGCGTTTTAGTTGCAAAAGACATGACTGAACGCAAAAATGCCCCGAAACAAACAGGAAGTGAATATGGCTGCGTTACATTCCTGACAGAGCATCACCAAGGAAGATACTCAGCATATGGTCACGTCTATCAGTCACAGGCTTCAGGCAGTCATAAAATGCAAATGATTTACAACAAAGCACTAAATATGAGAACTTTATTTTAAGTTATGTTAATGTCTAAAATGACATTTGGTCCCCAACAATGGAAGGACTATGAATACAAATGTCTGTAATTCTTATACGGTTCATGGATGTGAATATCCTCAAATGAAAGAGCTGCCAGTCTGCACTTTAAAACCACTTAAGTCATTGTTTAATTTCAATTCTGATGTACTTGAGAATTGAGCAAAAACAACATTCGTGTCACTGTCCAAACTATGGACTGCACATAATTTCAATCCGAGATTCGTGTAGGTGACATAAAAATAAATGATGTACAAAACAAATGCATCAGCAACTAAATTATCCCGGACCAATCATAATATTAAGGCCAATCACACATTCTGAAAATGTTGCTTTGTCCAAGTGTGGTCTGGCTCTGGCCAAACCCATTATCCCATTGACTTCTGGGAGCAATCAAATGGAACCCATCGGTTTCTGGTACCAATCAAATCATGTAGATGGTTTCTAAAATGTAGAAACTGTCTTTGAGGTATTCAGATAGAGACTTCTTGTGGGTAAAAACTACTTGTCCGTGGGAACGGCATATAGTTTGGCCCAAGTAAGGACTTTGGGTAACGAGACAAAACATTTTCACTTCTCCCATGACTTGTGAAACCCCAAACCTCAGTCTGGTTTATCGAGTCTGCTTTGCAAGCGTTCTAAAAAAGTATTGCGATGTTGTGCCTCTGGGTTTAACGCCCGGCCATCATACATTATTGAAGTGTGCCAGAACAGGAAACACCGACAGAAGTTTCCGTGATTTAGATATTCTTGCTCAGGTGGTCCGAGGCCTCTTTTGTCATGTACAACCAGCTAGGAGTGGTCATTAACTGACCATGAACATAGGACTGGGTGAGGGACATCTTTACCGCTGCTTTGTACAGCTACAGTAATTCACAACAGTATTTTAGTATACATGATGTTTAAACTACGTTGGACATCCCTTGTTATTGCCATTCTATGGAATCACTGCAGGCAAAATGCTTTCCTGCCTGCAACAAGTGTGTACTTGCATGGGCTTGTGTCTATGTACGAGAGAGTTTAAGTTTGACTGTGACTACGTCTGTGATGTCACTGTAAATCTCGCTGCCAAATGTAAGTATGTGTGTGTGTGTGTGTGTGTGTGTATACATATAGGGGCCAACCAACGGCTGCCTGGCCCCCCCAGGCTGGCAAGATTGCTGAAACCAGCACACAAACCTCCAAACACACACACACACACACACACCAGCTTCTCAGATTAGGGCCTGAGCTCAGATGAAAGGCAGCAGGGCCAATCAGTGATGAGTTAGGGGCACTGAGGGAGGAAGTCGGCCCGCCACAGGCATTCTGGGCCGTCTAGCTGTTCCTATTGAAACAGCTCCCAGAAACAGAAACAAATCATAAAAATGGAAGGTGGCGGAGGCAGGCGAAGCAGGAGGACTGTGGAAAATGTTATTACAATCAACCCAACTGTCTTTGACTTAAGTGCCTCAAAAAACGCTGAATTAGGAGCATGCTTGATTTCAGAAGAACAGGATTCCAGTAGAACGTACGCTTGACTTTCCCTTGTCTGCAAGCGAGACGTTACAGAGTTTATGGGGTCATGGCACGACAAAGCTCCGAAGCAAAGGTCTCTCGCTATACTGAAAACATGCTACACTCCTCGGTCATGAAATGAATTGAACCAAAGTGTATTTTTGTGTAATTGGGGTTCATCGTTATTCAATTTCAGAAACTGTGTGTCTTGGGTGATCCCATTATTTATTGTTGTAGCCGACAGTTTTCCTGAACTTCGCAGTTCCTCGGTAGGATCAGGATATTGAACATAAAGTAGCATACAACGAATACAAGTATCAGCCAAAATATAGGATATAACTATCTAAAGTGTCTTTATAGGGCCGCTGGGTCACCACAAGCTGCAAGAACAGCGTCAGTGCATCCTGGCACAGATTCGACAAGTGTCTGGAATTCTGTTGGAGGGATGTGACACCCTTTTTCCACAAAGCATTCTATAATTTAGTGTTTTGTTGATGGTGGTGGAAAACAGTCTCAGGCGCCGCTCCAGAATCTCCCATAAGTGTTCAATTGGGTTGGGAACTTGGGCCTCTTTCATAAACTGTGCATATGTACAAAATATTCCTTCAAAATGTGCAAATTTTCACGCAAATGTTGGCATTTACTTTATGAAGAAGTGCTAAACTTCCCGCAAACTATGAACACCCACATCTGTCAGTGGTTAAAATAGTGTATTGCGAGCTGGCAAGTAGCCTATTTTGTTATGGGGGGAAATTATGAAATGCTTATTAATGAATAAATTAAAATCTGGAAAACAAATCAACAATTATGCAGCCATTTGCTATTAGTGTAAGCGGATCCGGCTTAGAAGAGCGAATGTCACTGACTGACTGACTGAGTGCCTGACTGACTGCCCCTTGTTAAATAGCGTAGTGGTTAGAGACGCGCACTATGGAGCTACAGGACCCGTGTTCACCTCCCATCACTGATAAACGTATTATGCCTCAGGATGTGTTCAGGACAGACAAAAGCTTCGCTAGCTACAACCTTCTGTAGCTACGTAATTGGAAGCCTAAAATAAAACAATTCTGGTGGATATTAGGACTTGTTCAGGATAGACAAACACTTCACTGGCTACACGATTCTCCTGTCTTTTCACTTGACGAAAATGTCTGTTATCGTCACCTAGCAGCAGGATATTATGCTGGCAGCACTCACATTATCTTTATCATAATAAAAGCCATAATTGAAATTTATGAGGCAATATAGTTAACAATCTAGTCTTTGAAAAAGAACAGACAAGAATAACATTAGAACGGACATTAAACATAAAAAGTACAGACTAGATTGTTAACTATATTACCTTATATATTTCAATGATGGCTTTTATTTTGAAAAAGAAAATCTGAGTTAGCGCTGCTAGCATAATATGTTGCAACTAGAAAAACGGTAATGAAGCCTCGAATGGCCATCACTATTGTCACCTATATTGATAGATACTGTAGCTGTCAAAACGGCCAGTGGCAAAAGTGGATTTGTTCAGGATAGACAAAAACTTCACTGACTACAACCTTCAATAGCTACGTTATATAGAAGCCTAAAATGAAACTGTTTACTGTTATATTACGACAATTTCTGGTGGATTTTCGAATTATGTATTAGGATTTATTCAGGATAGACAAAAATTTTGCTGATTTCACGAAACTCTCGTCTTTTCACTTGACAAAAATGTCCGTTATCTTCACCTATATTGATACAGTAGTTATTGTATCAATGTCATTCACGAATGGCTAATAAGCTGTTAAAACGGCCAGTGGCAAAAGCCATAAAGTTGTTAGATGCTATTTGTGGTGGAGGAAAACTTACTAAGAAACGTTATGCAGTTTAAAACTATAGTTAATGGTGTCTAACGAAATATTCAAACTTGATGTGATGTTAATGCGTGACAAAATTATATAATGTCAAGAGGTTATACCGAAACCTGGCATATGTGTACTTTGGTGGAGTAGTGGTTAAAGACACAGCCTTTCACGTGAACGATCCAGGTGCGAATCTCGCGATCAGCGCTTTTTATTGCGGGTCGGCTGAACTAGGCTTGCCTGGTTTCATGTTTTGAATTTCATAACTATTCCTGAATAAATGTCACCAAGTAGCTGTAGAGAAATTATATTTTAAAAATATTGTTGCTCTTTCACTTAGAAAAAATCATGTCTGGATTCAAACTGTTTTAAATTACGATCATCATTATGCATAATTTTTTTTTAGATAACCTAAACTTTCTTCCCTCACAAATATAAGATATCCAATATGAGATTATAGCCTTGCCTCATCACAACAACATCCCAGTGGGTTTGGGGAGAACTGAAGATCAATATTTTTAATGGAATATCTACATAGGTGTACAGAAGCCCATTATCAGCAAACAACTTTGTTCCAATGGTACGTTGTGTTTGTTAATCCGAGTTTATAATTTTAAAAGGCTAACTTATCATTAGAAAACCCTTTTACTAATTGTTAGCACAGCTAAAACCTGTTGTGCTGATTAATGAAGCAATAAAACTGGCCTTCTTCAGACTAGAGTATCCAGAGCATCAGCAATTGTGGGATCGATTACAGACTCAAAATGGCCAGAAACAAATTACTTTCTTCTGAAATTTGTCAGTCAGTCTATTCTTGTTCTGTGAAATGAATGCTATTCCATGCAAGAAATTGCCAAGACACTGAAGACCTGGTACAGCGCTCTGTACTACTTTCTTCACAGAACACAAACTGGACAAGCACAAACTGGTTCTAACCAGAATAGAAAGAGGAGTGGGAGGCCCCGGTGTACAAATGAGCAACAGTACAAATACATTAGAGTGTCTAGTTTGAGAAACAGACGCCTCACAGGCTGCTTCAATAAATAGTACCCGTAAAACACCAGTCTCAACGTCAACACTGAAGAGGCAACTCCCGGATGCTGGCTTTCAAGACAGAGTTGCAAAGAAAAAGAAAAGATTAAGATGGGCAAATGTACACAGACATGGACAGAGGAAGATTGGAAAAAAAGTGTTATGGAGAAACAAATCTAAGTTTAAGGTGTTCGGATCATAAAGTACACGAAAGAACATTCGTGAGACACAGACCAAATGAAAAGATTCTGGAGAAGGAGGATCTGTCAAGCATGGTGGAGGCAATGTGATGGTCTGGGGTTGCTTTGGTGGTGGTAAAGTAGGAGATTTGTAAATGGTAAAAGGGATCTTGAACAAGGAAGGCTATCACTCCATTATGCATCGCCATGCCATACCCTGTGGACGGCACTTGATTGGAGCCAATTTCCTCCTACAACAGGGCAATGACCCAAAGCACGGCTGCAAACTATCGAAGAACTATTCAGGGAAGAAGCAGTCAACTGGTGTTCTGTTTATAATGGAGTGGCCAGCACAGTCTTCGGATCTCAGCCCTATTTAGCTGTTTTGGGAGAAGCTTGACCATACGGTACGTTAGAAGTGCCCATCAAGCCAATCCAACTAGTGGGAGGTGCTTCAGGAAGCATGGGGTGAAATCTCTTCAGATTACCTCAACAAACTGACAACTAGGATGCCAAAGGTCTGCAATGCTGCAATCGAGGATTCTTTGACAAAAGTAAAGTTCGAAGGACACAATTAAAATATAAATTAAAAATCATTATTTCTAACCTTGTCAATGACTGTATTTCCTATTCATGTTGCTATATTTCCTATTCAAACTCATCTGATGTATGTTTTCATGGAAAACAAGGACATTTTGAAGTAACCCCAAACTTTTGAATGGTTGTTTACATGACACTAAGAATAACAGGGAGCCAATTCCACACCTTTGTGGAAAGTCCATCCTTTCAATATTCTTTGTTTCCCTCATTTACTCAAGTATTTCCTTTTCTGGGAGTTACCTGTATCTTCCAAAACTTTGACATCCTTCTCTTTCATACAGCGATGATGCTTTTGACAGAACAATATGAATTCTCAGGTTGACCTGGCTTCAGCTGTGTTGTACAGGCCACCTCTGCAGGATCATTGTTCCGTGACGGAAGATGCATCATCCACAAGGCCTGTGTAGCATGATGGATACAACAGGCACAGCCTACTGTCACAGAAAAACATATATCACATAAGGAAAGTCAAAGGATTGAATTGGTTCCTGTAGTTCAGTCCAGCCACTGTCAATCGACCCACACAACCATGCCCTCTTTTTATGATTACCATAAACGGATGAGTCTCAATTTGCTCTATTGAAAACTTTTTAGGGGCAGGTTTTGCTGTCACAGACAAAGCCTAGTTCTGGACTTCTCCATTGATATGGACTTCTCCAATGGAGAGATTCTCCATTGATCTTGATTTTTTTTTCATCCAGGACTAGGTTTAATCTGTGTCTGCGAAACTGGTCCTAAAGGTTGTGGCCTAGGGTGGTCCAGCGTTTATGTTGCTGCTTCCGGTGCACATGTACCGCTGAAGCATTGGTTTGAATTCAACCCAGTACTTTTTTTTGGTAAAAGCTTGATTTTCTCTATGCATCTTTATGAAATAAAGCATAAACGCCTGAGAAAAGATATGTATTTATGTTGTTTTACTTCGTGGGGGGCAACCTGTTTGGCACCTTTATCCAGTAGTTTGTTTGGCTTTGTTTGTATCCGCACACATCAGACCGATTGAGGGGTATTGCTTACTGGGATGTAACAACATGCTTTTTGTATTTCCTGTATTCTTGATGTGGTGAGGGGCATGCAGAGACTGACCGAAAAGACTGACTCACACAACGACAGAGGAAGAAAACCAGAGGCTTTGAGCGTGTGCCACAAAATAGCTGTGGGCGAGGCTCGAGAGGCACCCACGCGCTTCGACTGAGTAGACACGGCCTGAATCTTTCGTTTGCCGCTACGGGCTTTGCCGTCTTTTCTCACCCCTCGTCTTCCTCCCAGCCCTCCCTCTCTAACATCACTTAATCCTGAATATTGGCGTAGTCCGTTCACGCTGTCTTTCTGTCTCTCTCTCTCTCTATCTATCTCTATCTCTATCTCTGTCTCTCTTTCTTCCCCCTCTAAGAGTAATATCTCCACAAAAAATCATTAAAATCTAGAACAAAAATGGTCTAGGGTGTTTCAAACGGCTTCCAGCTGAGCGATCCCATCCCAGTCTCAGTCCAAGCATCCACAGACAGCTACTGCAGATAACTCCAGAGTGAAGCGTGCGCCCGTCTTGCACATTTCCCTTTCATCCTCCCTGGAGACAAACTGTTTATTTTTACTTGAGGGGTGGCAGCAAAACCAGACAAATGATAAGGAGGCTGTGTAAATGCAGCAGTTAGCAGGGGGCTGGGAGCACATCTCTTATTGGAAATACATTTTTAATTTCCCTGTGTAGCCTTTTGGTTTGGAAAATAAAAGGCCTTTGCAGACCAAAACACATAACGTTCATCATAACAGTGCTGTTGCTGTACTTCTGAAACTGCCGGAAGAAACATTTCAAGGACATGAGGGTTTGATGCTTTTTGTTTTAAATATCTGTCTGTTATGTTTTGAAATGTAATTAACTGTGAATGAGAATGTGAATTGATTTGCTTAATAACCGCATTTAGCCCAAAGCTCATTACCATGCTGTCACCTCAGCTTGGCAACAGAGGTCATTAACCAAGCCCGCCTTTTCTTTAAAAGCAAATGCCCTTCTAAAAACCAGCAACGTCCTAGACAAAAACATTGTTTGTGGAGGATAATCAATACACCCAATTACCCCGATGATCACAAGCAGGGAAACCCAGAGACAGACCAGGTGTGGATTTTCCAAAGCCGAGTCGATGAGGCGACTGATGCCATAGATCAATAAAGACGAGGACTCAAAACACGTAAATGCTATCTGACAGCCAAGTCCATATTTCTCTGCCCCGAATCAACGCTGAAAAGTCAAGTGTTCGACCTCCCCCAGCCTTTATTTGCAAGGTATGGATTACATAGGAGTTCTTAACATCTAACATCCTTCTGTCTGTTTGCAATCTACATGTTTTGATTAAAAAACATGTCTGCACAATTTTTGATAAGCACTGAAAGAAGCTGTTAGGATTTTTGTCCAACCTTTTCCTCTTAGGAAAAGGTTGGACAACTAACGACATACTAACGACAGCTTCCTTGAGACTTGGATTCATTATTGGTCTTTCTAATAGTCATGGATTAATGGAATATGGTAGGCAAAGCCATTCATCAGGAAATGATTTGCTAAGCATCAATGTAGCATCCTGCAAATACAAAGGTCACAAATACCTTTTCTACACATGGAAATCAGGACACACATCTAGCTAACTAGCATCAGGCAGAACAGGTTGGACTTCCAACCCCACGTAGTTAAACATGGTAGTTAAAGGAGAATTTCACTATTTTAAGATGTCTCTAGATGTTAGATGATTCCTTACTTTGAAAGTTGTTAAAGGGCCTCAATAACCATTACAAACTTCAGTGAACTTTAGCCACTGCTAGGTCCAAATCAATGTAAGTAATGTAAGTACAGTGAGAATGTTTAACTCTTAGTTACCTAAAATCAACTCCATATTAGTCTCATTTTACCCAAAGTTATCTTAAAAAGCCTAATTGCGTACAGTCAATGCTTCCATTTAATTCTAGTTAGTTAAAGATTAATTCTGGGATTCTTGGCCACTAGTTTTAAAAGTGGCGCTGTTTTGTCATGTGTGTCAAGCCATTATGTGCCCCATGTTGTCAAAACCACATGCTTTCAAACGTGTCATTTCATGACCACCTGAGGTACATTACCGACTCTACCCATGGATTAGGCACACTTAAACAACACATCCAGCCCAGAGTGGGAGGTTTAAAAACAATCGTTTGTTATTGACTAAAGTCCCGGAATGCATTTTAATTACAGAGCCTCTTTGGCAGATGGACATAAACAGGTCACCTTCCCCTACAATATGGTCCTTGTGAGCCAGAGTGACCTAGGGTCGTGTGGTTGAGCTGGAAGGGGTGGTATGACAGGTGACTCTGGCCAGGGGCCGCGGTGTGGTGATCCCTGTTTCCTCAGATCCTGATGGACAGGAACCTCCTGTCTCAGCTCTGTGAAGAAGTGCCTGATGTGCCCCAGACAGTCAGGGGTGGTAAAGAATAATCACATGAATGGTAATTACAGAGCACTTTGTGTTAGACGGAGCCTTAAGACACTATCTGCTCCATGGAAGTTGATCATGTTCTAATTGGTTGATGGGGGCCAGAGATGTAGTTGTGCCAGATAACTCTAATTGGAGTGTGACTTTCTGTCTAGTTAAAGTGAGAACACTGACGTTGGATTGAGTTCAAAGCAGCAACCTGTGTTGGGCTTTCACGGCCACTGACCTAATGATTCATGAGTATACATCCATTCATAAAGATCTTCGGCAGTCCAAATATTTTCCTGGCATTATGACGCCACCACCCTGTTTGTGAAAGACAGCCGAAGTCTGTGTGCTGGAAAATCAACAAAACTAAAGCCATTTTACTCTGCGTGTGTAGGGGTGTGGGTGTGCATGCACAATCTACTAGCATGTTGAAGTGTGTATGAACTGCATTCTAAAGCGATGCAAATACGTGCTATACCTCTGCATTTCAAGCGCCGAACAAAAAAGCCACGGGGCAACAAGAAGGGAAACTTTTCAGTGGACAGCCGTCACAACGGCTAATGGCACAGCATAATGAGTGCCAGACTGTGCACACAGACATTAAAGCTATGATATTCTATGCATTTACCTACCATTCTCAGGGCTGACTAACACAGCCCGGCACATATGGAAAGGTGCCCAGGACACGGTATAGAATCTGAAACCACTTAAAGGGGCTTTGTAAGCAAGCGACTGAGGGTGGGAATGGGAGAAAACGAGAAGGGTTCCTCTAAACTCGGGGCCAGATGAAAAGTGCCCTCCCCCCATTAAATACCCATCAAACTCTACCGGAGCACTGAACCCCATTTTTTGGGGTGGGGGAACATGTCTGGCTACATCGCCACAGCCTTATCCAAGTCCTTCAGGATATCGTAAGGTTGATCTTGATGGCCAAAACTAACAACAGACTTGTCTCCATGGAGACGGCGGTGCCTTCGTCCACACACATTGTAAGTCCACTTTTTGTTTTTCTCTCATTCTTCAAAATGATTCATATTGATGACATTTGTCTCCTTCGGAACACACGTGGAGAAGGAGGGACCAAGAAGAACAAAAAGCATGTGCAGTCGAGTATTTGAGGAGGTTCAATTACTTCTGTTTAAGGGTTTCTACATATACCTGCATGCTGCCTGCATCGCCTCCTTGCGTCTGTAACATACAGTATTGTATGGATCTCACCTGGTAAAAGCGCGGCACATGCAACCCCAGGGTTGTGGGTTCAAATCCCATGTGGGGAGCACTACGAAAACATATGCAACCACTACTGTCAGCTGCGCTGGACACGAGTGTCGGGCTAAATGACATAAATTAATCCAAAGTCCTCAAATATCATGTTGTTGTGCTAAGAAAATAAAATACAAAACCATGATAATGCAGCCTCAACAAACTCATGGGAAGGTGCGCCGCTGGTTGGTCAGTGGGACAGTCGTTTGCAGTAGCCATATCCAGTAGAGAAGGATCAGATCGGGAGACCGCCCCCTGGGTCTGCCTGCTGCTACATACACAGAGCGTCTGGTGGCCATTTACTGCAAATGTCCAATCAAGGAATTCTTAACATCAGGTTAGGTGTAGGTTGTACATAAGGGAAAATCTGACCGCTTCAAACACAAGTCAAATTTGAGCATGTTAGCCTAGGGGTTTTTTGGGGGGTGCGGGTTCAAACCGGCCTGGACCAGTAATCTGGCAAACCGGGCAAATGCCCGGTGGGCCGAGGCACTTTTGGTGCCAGTATAATAAAATAATAATTTTAAAAAATTGGCCAACGACTAGCCCACCAAGAAGGTACAGCAGCCCATTTGGTTAATTTTCTATACTGACACTGGGCTGGCCCAATCACATCTCTTACTAGGCCCCACACCTTCACCTCTGTCCTCGTTTTCTCATGTCAGATGCTGTGGCTCAGAGCCAAAAATCTGTGGATAAGCGAGTCAAAATGGACAAACAAAAGCGCAAGGGAGAGGGGGGTGTGACGAGGCCAAAAAAAGTAAAGATCTATCATGTGCAAATATAACTGACATGTTTGCTGCAGTAGCTCCATTATCTCCATTATCTACAGTACCGGACATTGTGCAGCAACAGCTGATCGTGGAACTTGAAGGAGAGGTGGCTGGACACGGCCCCTGCCAGGCAGAGGAACAGGCGTGTGGCACGGATGCCGAGGAGAGACAGTGTGAGCACTACAGGGCCGAGGGACAGAGTGAGCAGGAGCAGAGTGTAGTTGCAGTAGTAAGCATGGAGTAGTTTCATGATTAACAGGGAGGACTCGCAGGGAGGGAGCGGGAGGTAGTGTGTGTGCCATGCCATGATGACGATGGTGATTAAATAAATTAAAGTCAATGATAATAAGATAAGATAATAGTTGTCGCTTTCATAGAGAGACAGTCACCTACTACTGGCGGTCACTCAGTCAGTTAATGTCAAATGGCACAGCATGAGCTTTTGTTGCTAGCATAGTTCCCTTATGCAGTCGCAACTTGGGCTGAGTATTCTAATGTTAACCCTTTCCAGCCGGAAAAGGCTATTCAGAATCCAAAATCCCATGGTTTTACTCTTAATATTTCTGCTGTCAAATTACATTTTTATTCTGAAAACTGCCATAAATACCAGACAACATGAGCTACAAACTGATATAATTGGTTTGTGCATAATCGGCAGGAACTTTTTTTAATGTGCGCCTAAATGTGACGGAGCAAAATCTCAATTTTCCTGTGGCAATTTTAGACCACGTCAGAAGAATGGATCTGGAGTATTACTTTCGCCAATTTGATGTGCAAACAATATAAATAATTTGAGGTAAGAAAGATGTAAAATGGCTTATCACAATGTTTTTCTAATAGTGTCACTTAAAAGATTACATTATTTTATTAAAAAGTAGGTTTTCAGCGCTGAATAATTACCAGCTTGATGTTTCCTAAGTAAGTTGACCGAAGCTATTTGGCCTGCCCTAACTAGCTACCCACTTAGTTTCTTAATTAATACTTTGCTATTTCTCTATAAATGACGATGTAAATGAACAAAATGTGCTTGTGCACAGCAATGGGTCGATAACGTCGATAACAAAGCTAAGTTTGTCACCAGTACACAAAGATACTGTAGCCGCAAGCTAAAAACCAAGCCAGAATGGGAGATAATTCACTTTCCTTTTCACAGTGCCGGCTTGCTAGTAAATGTTGCTTCTAAAGTTTTGCATACATAATTCATGAAGTGAGGTGTGTATCATGTGTTTGTGTCAATATGATGTGGTGTCCGACTGATTGTAGTGGACCAGTCTAGGCTAAAATGCCTGGGACGATTTTTGGCCCAGTCCACCCCGGGTTCCAACGCATTTAGCACTAGCTCCTTGTCTGAGTTTGAGAGGTCCAGGGCGAAGCTGAGCCAGAGCTGGATGTCCAGGGAAGTGAAACTTCAGTAAAGCCAAAACCAGTCACAAAGCATCTACGACTAATTCCGTAATTGAAAGCGTAAGTGTCGGGACCACCATTGCTTGAGCTATGTGTTTTGATAAGGTTCAGGAAGTAGGAGATGTGTTTGCAGAGACTAATGTGTTAGTATAGGTGTGGCAGGTAGCCTAGAAGTTAGAACAATGGACCACTAACCAAAAGGCTGTTGGTTGTAGTCCCAAGCCCACAACACAAAATCGCAGTGCCCATGAGCAAGACAACTAAACACTAATTGCTCCATTGATGCTGTTTAGATTTACAAAGACTGAAATCAGTGCCAGCCCTAGCCTTTGGGGACCCTAAGCAAAATTTGATTTGGGGGCCCCCACTCCCCTAGTGATCTGGGGCTCACTAGCAGTCTGGGGCCCCCTGACAGTTGGGGGGCCCTAATTGGTCGCTTATGTCACTAATGCCTAGGACCAGCCCTGGCTGAAATACATCATTCCACACACACACATTTTTCACTTCTTGCCCAGAACAGTTGAAACTGGGAGCCATTTGTGAAGAGCACAACTCATTAGAATGCCAGTGGCCAATGGTTTCTGGCAGTTTGAATAGAAATGATTTAGTTATGCAAACCCACAGTTTCAGGTGTCCGAGTGGTTTGTCTCAGACAATCCTGTATGTAAAAATAACTGATGTGAATATTGTGGGCTGGCATGGTTAAATGTGGTCCGTGGTTGGATGTACATCCACATTTTTTCGTCATCCACATTTTTTACATCAAAGATGACTTATGGTAAAGAAATAAACTTTCTGGCAGCAGGTCTGTGACATTGTGTTGTGTGTGGAAAAACTGCATGTTTTAGAGTGGACTTTTATTGCCCTCAGCACAAGGTGCACCAGTGTAATGATAATGTTGTTTATTCAGCTTCTGCCGCACCTGTCAGGTGGATGGATTATCTTGGGAAAGGAGAAATGCTCACTGACAGGGATGTTAAGAAATGTGCTAAAAATGTTAGAGAAATGTGTATATGTAAAATGCATATGATATTTTATTCCAGGTCATGACATGTGATGTAGGAGATCCAAGGACAATCTATCATAACATAATTAGCAAGCTGATCATGTGTTTAGAAAGTAACATCATGAACATTTCTGTTAGCTCTACCTTCCAGAAATGGCATAAGGTAATAAACCCACTGCATAAAATAACTGAATATACAGCTTGTTTTTTAAGCTCATTTAACAGTTCATTTTAACCTACTGTGCATATTGCAGTAGCTTGCGGGAACAGGCAACTACTAATTTGTGAAACCTAGTGTTAGCTAACCTAGCTAGTAACTAATTTAGCAACTTCAGCTAGTTAGCTTTTGGTGGAACATATTCAGTGTTAAATGGATAACAACATCCCTAACACAATTCCCTTTCATTTAATATAGAGCTGGTTTCAACCTAGTAGTCCAGTACTAGGCTTAATCTTCGTCTGCGAAACTGACCTATAAAGTTAGTGGCTGGCTTAGCTACTTTGTAGCTACCTTTAAGATAAAGTTAAATTGCAGTCCAAGACCTTTGTGATAACCAAGAAAAATGTGTAAACCTCCAGCTTTGGGCTGGATGTGTAGTATGTTGTTTGTATATGCATAATGGTTAAGTATAACCACTATGTTACCTCAGTTAGAAATGAAAGTTCAACTTTGAAAGTGAGTGGTTTTGCTGACAATGGGGTACATAATGGCACACACAGTACGTGACACAGTACACACTTTTTTGGGGATCCAATTTGACTAAACAGCACCACTTTTAACAACTAGTAGCCAAAAATCACAGAATGCACCTTTAATAAAGCTAATTTGGTCCAGGAAACACTGTAGCTATGGAACAACATTTGGTTCTTTGTGAATCCAAAATGAAATGTCCAATAACACTATTTGACACATTAATTAAACTTTTAATTGAAATAAAAAAATATATATAAATTATAGAATGTGTTAAATTTAGGATTGCTTACTTTAGCTTGGTGCCACACAAAAAAAAAAGATCAGAAACTGCTCTTGGGATTGATTAAGTAATCCATGTAACTACAGTCACTTGTTATTCTGTTGAAATAAAACTTTAGTTCATGGAAATAACTAAAAAGTTTACGAACTAAACCAGCAAGCTACCCAGCTACTCTGTTGCCCAAAGCAACTGATAATATTTTTACAGGGCAAGGCACTGCACCTATTCTCTGACTACTTGGTTTGGGTCCATTGCAAATGTAAATACAAATGTGTCTTTATATATTATGTAAATGTTATTTCAACTGAAATGTTGTCACGATAACTGTTGTTAGTGTGAATAAGCCATAAACTCAGCATGAGCTCATCAGCCTTCTGTTTGGCTGTTCTCGCAGATAAAACTGCTAGGGGAAATCCTCCTCTGGGTGAAAATTTGATCAATACTGTAGACAAATGTACCAAGAAACCTTCTCACATCATTTCCGAATGCATAGTTTGACTTAAGTATCTGGTTGCCAGCACCGGCACTTAATTAATGTGTGATTGTTCAGAAATGCAGTGTGACCAGCTTTATCAAGCTGAAGTTGTTTTGTGTGCTTTGAGACACGCTGCAGTCTTGGGCAAGCGCAGACTGTCTTCGTTCACTCTCGTTGTTTGGCATTGTAAACATTAGAACCTCAAGGACCTGGACCATGGGAACGGCACATCGTCTGGCTGGCGCAAGATCAAATGGAGCTGGAATGGAAATCTTTTGCTTTGGCTCTACTCCCTGTGTTTTTCATTTCAACTCCCCGAAACCTTGTTTGCATTTAAAGGGTCGCGGTGAGGGGGATGCCCTGGTCTGTCCATGATGGCTTTTGCTGCCGCTCCACTGGGGCTGTGGAGTCGTAAACGTCCATCAGGATGGCCCGTTAAAGTCGACTCGACCGTTGCTTTCATGTGCCTGCGGTCGTGCCTTTTGACAGGGCCAGGCATTGGGTGGCGTTAGCAGAGGAGACTCGCCCCCCTCTCCTCAGGAATCCTGACCCCCAACCATCACCACCACCACCGCCTCAAAAATGTGCAGACCACAATAGGGGACACTTACTGAAACACAAATTAATGGGTGCCCCATCCAACAGAGGGCCAGAGCTCATTGTCCCCGGGCCCCTTACTGAGGATCAGGTCTGGGGGGGTTAGGAGTGGATGATCCGGGGGGGTTAACTGGTTGACGCATTAAATATCTTAAGATATAAAGCAAGAACGTCTGCTATAAAAATAAACATTACTGAAGATATGTCAACTCAACTGTTTAAGCCTGATACCATACGCTGCATAATGATATGTCATATACTGTATGTCTCTCTCGGCTAATCTGCAAGTCCTAACTTTTAGCACCACTAACTGCAATTAAGTAATGGCCACTTCCTGTATATTTGTAACCATTTTTACATGTAAGTAATTCAGCAGAGGCACTTTCAGACTTACAGTATCAGGTGCATACATCTTCATACTACTCCCACCCATGTGAATTTGACTCATAAGCCAAGTGAACTACAGGGGAGTCTAACTGCATCAGCCATCAATCCACCGATTTCCATTGTTACATTATTCATTTCAGCCCAGTGATTGCAGACAGTGGTGAACCAAATAGACTTTCTAATCCCCCAATGACTGCATCGAATGAACATGTGGCCCCGTGCCTATATTTAAATGCTCAACAATCAAGTCCCTATTGTCAACACACCGGCATCTCAATGCAAAGAGGTGGTGAACTGTAGGGCCATCACTAGCCTGAAAGGAGAATAAAATAAACAAGGCTTTTACTTATTGACAAGAATGTTTGTGACATTAACCACCATCCTTAACTGTTGGCTGTAGAACCTGGGGCGCCAGTTGTTCTGTGTAACTAACATCCACTTCTAGCGCTTGGCCTTATGGCTGCATTCAGTCAAACAATCCTAAGAGAAAAAAAAAATGCTGTAGGCTCCGGCATCCTCATCCGTGGCTCGTTCTACGGTAAGAAATAACTTGAGGCATTCAAAAGGGAGATGACGGGCCTCCAAGCATGCGTCTTCGGATCACTTTGAAACTGGGATGCTTTGTACGCTGCCTGAGGAAGATCTGTTCAAGTCCCAGTGAAAGGTCACATTCTCTGGCCCTTAGCAGGCACAATTAATATTTATAAGGATTTCATGCCAGGGGCGTCCTAACAGCGTACACACACACACACACACACACAACGAACGTGCACACACAACGAACGTGCACGCAAATCGAAATATGAAACATTCCCAAGATTAATAATGGGCCTTGAGCGTCTTTAAAAAGACGCAAGGATCGCTGTCTTTCTGAAATGTGTTTGTCATTCTAAAACGATTAGCATAATTGAGTTCGCCGGCAGCTAAACCTTAGTCAGCTATCTGTAGTGTACACATTGTGTGATTTCGGAGTGTAAAGAGGACTGAAGCAGGGAATTGCCTGTCTTTCTCCCTGGCTCTCCTGTCTCGTAGCTCTCCTGGTGGGTTCTACAGCCGGTGGACGGAGCGGGACGAAGAGAGCTAACCTGATTATGAGCCTGTATCGCTCCTCTCATTGTTTTTTTCTGCTCTGTTTTTTTTTATCCCTTACCCGGGCAGCAGTTCAAACGGGATTATATCCTCTTTTGCAAGGAGAACAGAGGGGATGACGAAGCATCCTAAATGGCAGGGCGGCTAACCTAAAGGATAGCCTGCGAGAAGGAGAAAGAATGAGAGGAGGGAGAGGTACCGAGCCCACTGTGTATAATGAGCCTGTCCAATGTGGTCCGGGTACCGTAAAGACGCTCAAAAGGGCCAAGAGCATGGGCTCCCAGCGCAAGAATGTCATATTGTTTGCAGACAGAAAGAAACCAAGAGAGAGAGGCTGGCATTCAGGCAATACTGTTGTGTGATGTGGCCGATTGGGAAGCACTGGTGGAAACCCCTCCTATCCTCCCACACAAAACTATGAGGAAAAAATTAAATAAAAAAGATTTCGTACATGTCATTCTGAGAGTGACATCTGACCTTAAGTATGGTTCGGAATGTGATATTTACAGTGTGCCAGCTCGGAGACTTGGCTTTCATTCATGATTGTGGGGGTGGCAAATAACTTAGCGGTTAGGCGTCTGACCAGTAACCGAAAGATTGCTGGATCAAATGCCAGAGCCTGCAAAGTGAGGAAACTGTCATTCTGTCTTTGAGCAAAACAGTAAACTCTAATTGCTGAATGTTTTGTTTAGAGACTAAATTGCAAATGTAATATTGTGTAATTAACAATTTTTAAAAACGTGGCTCTGTTTACAGATGAAAGCATGAGTCACAAGCCGTATTACCTGTTGCTCTCTCTTATCTAGGGCACCTGTTGGACATTTGACTCATATTTTTAAAGAGCCATTTTGGCACTAAGCCCCTTTTCCTGTTTACCCATTAACTCATATGCGACAGCAGGTGGCGGATTAGAGTATCCAAAAGTAACCAAAAGGTTGCTGAATCTAATCCCAGAGACACCAAAATGGAAATAATCTGCTGGTCTTTCCCCTAAGCAAAGCAGTTAACCATAACTTCTCCCAAGGCGATTATTGTGTGTTGTGTATAAACTGACAAATGTTTCCTTTTGATGGAAACAAATTGTATGTCTACATGCAGTTTAAAGGAAGTTGAAGGTAACTGTTGCTCTTATTCTCTCTATGACCATGAGTCACATATCAACAAAAAAAGGAACATCACTATGCTTTGGACAGCCAAAGCCAAATTCATGCAAAGTTATGCAAATTAAGAACAAGGATCATGTCACATCCAGACTAACCTGACTTAACCGGGAGACGCCTGAAACTAGTTGACCCACATACTGGTCTAGATTAAGGGGGAGGGGTGGGACTCCAGGGGAGGTTTGCTTCTGCACCGTTCAGCCAATCCATTAAATGTGGAAGAGTTAAGAGGGAGTGTCGCCATGGAAGTCGTATCATAGGCTCTCCATTAATCCCGAACCAGCCCTTTTGGCCTTCGCACTTGATCGAAGTGTTGCTGATAAATCTCAAAGGGTGATTCCAGAGAGTGGTGAGGGGATCAATAAAACCATTGGTTTCAGGACACACTGACTTGAATAATGCAATTCGCCAACTTTTTAAACAATAAAGCAAGTGTGATACAAAAGAACAAACGCCGTTTTAGAAGACATAAACATTAGTAACAGTTTAAGTAGGAGGTATTTCATCTTTTAAGTGAGTCACGTCTCAAAATGGATCATAAACGAATACACATGCCATAATTAGAGATTGTCTATCCATTTGTTTGTTTGAAATAGCAAAGTCTCAATAATGACGTGGTACCTTATGGGATTCTACTTTGCTCATGCAATGTTGCACACTGGCTGGAAGGGTTCCCTGGGGGGCTAATTAGCCCCTACGCCCTTGATCAATGTCACTCCCTCAGCATTGGGACACTGGTGCAAAAGGCGGATGTGCGTGTGAACATGCAAATGGAGAGTGGAAGGGAAAAGTTATTAGGGAACTAGCAGAGGGTGTATCAAGAGAATGATTTTTTTTATAAAACCTCAAGAATGCCAAAATAAACAAGCTTCCCCACTTCTTCTTCCTGGTTTTGCATATCATTGTATGGTGTATGGGAGTTTCCTTTTCATCCAAAAGGTGAAGTCTGATTCAGGATTCAGTTAAGTGATATTCAATGATTGAGTTACACTGAGTCGTGGCTTGCCTGATTTATTTGCATTAATAAACCATACTCCTTTCCTGAACTTGCCTCAAATTGACAAGGACCTACAAACTACATTGTGTTGAAAGTTAAACGCTACTTTGAGTGGGAGGCATTCCTGTTAATATTAAATGTTTTACTAAGCCTAATTATCTATTTGGGATCTTGGTTTCTTACTTTTACTCTTTCTATTAGAATTTAAACACTAAGGCTTTGCCACTTTCAGTGTATGCAAATTACTTTTTAGGGGCATGAATGGTCATCTTGGATATCAGGAAGCTGGAAGTATTTTCTCTTGGGATATAGCACATGTAAATTTCAAGGTGGTTTTGATGATGTGGATTTCCCCAAACACACACACGGCCACAAGTATCCAACACTGCTTTGTCTTTAACAACAAAAAGTGTGCCACAGCAAATGAGCGTGGGCCTGAGAGCTCAGAGGGGGGATTGCATCCTTCTAAAGCTTCCAGAAGCTTCTACAAGACACTCAAGACCGTGGCTCCATGGACTCCACAAATGGCTGTCGGGATGGGGTCTCATTAACACACAGTTGTCAAAAGAGCAGCCAACTGACTACAGCTCCTGAGCTGTTTATTTCCATCCACACAGAAATCCACACAACTGTAGTGCATACTGTCCATGAATGTTTGTATGTACATGCACACTACATCATTATTTGGTTGTCAAGTAAGTTTTATAAATCTTTGTGCTCAGAAGTCATAGCTCAAGGTCCCACTTCCTTCCCTAACAGATTTGGGCATTACAATTTGAAGCAATGGGCCAGAACTTGTTCCTTCATTATGCTTATCCCATTGCCTGTCTTGAATTGCCTGTGTTGCGATGCTCCAACCCTCCCTAGGCCCCCCACACGGTTTGAACGATGTCCTTCTCTCCCCCAAGGGCTTCCATTGTCCGGGGGGGGACATCATTCCCCTCATTGCTGCCCTTGGCCCGACATGGCCCCCCTACCACCCACCCAAGCCAGTGGTGTCAGGTCAGGCACGGCGTAGGCCTGCCCTCCACACTGGACCCCCACCCCTCCAAGTTCGCGGATCACTAAACAGGACAATCGCTCTATCCATCTTTTCAGGGGGTATTGTGGAGCTGCCCGGAGTTCCAGAAAGGCGCTTCTTTCAGTGGGAAAAAAACGTTTCTCTTTTTTTTGTCGAGGGGTGGTGGATGGGTTAAAAGAAAAGCCCTCACAGACAGTGTCTTTCTGCCAGGCTTTCTCCCTTCTTGAAGCACGTATCCAGGATATGAAGAGGAATCAGGACATCAAAGATGGAGATAGACTGAGCGTGTGAGAAAGCCCTCACCCCTTCAGAGGCAAGGCAGGGTCGGGTGGACGAGGGGGTTAAGGGGTAGGATAACGCCATAGGAGTTTAAGTTGATAGAGTCTCACTATGTAAGATGTGAAGCGTCAGTACCTAACCTGGGAGCTTGGGGTTTGTCTTATCCAATACTGTTCTATTGTCTTTAGGGGGGAAATGTATGTTTAGATTGTCTGTCAATATGCATAAGTATATAAATCATCTTCCATACAGATCAATGTAGCTATGATATAAAAGTAGATACAAGCATTATGACATCCAACTCCAGTGCCTTTTTGATTAGATTAGCATCAAGTTGAAGAATGATTGGTTTATTTGCAATCTGCAGTTCAAACTACAATAAAGGTTCTATCCAGCCACTGTTTTGGTAAACAGGTGGGTTTGAAATGTTACCACTCTTAAATTCATAGCCAGATATGGATGCGGGGCCTGAACCCCTTTAAAAAAACATACAGTATAACTATGTCTTGGGGTTTTGGAGTGTTAAAAAATAAGCAGATATTTTGGGTTCTGATAAGGGACAACAGTTGAGGGAATTATCATTTATATTTTTATACTGTATTATATAACACTATTCCCCAATCAAAAGATATACGTGTTAATTTATGGGTGTACTATGTACTCATCACACCAACTTTTCCTTTAACAGGAAGTCATGTATCAGTAGTCAGTTATTAACTGAAAATGACACACTTGTAAAATGTTATTACACTATCAAATTACATTGAACTAATGATAGCTTTCGGTCCTATTATGTAAAACAAGTAAAACAACGTGTTAAGTTTCTCAGAGTGGTGAGACTTTATATTCCATGACATGTTAAGCGAGACAGTTTTTGTAACATAAAGTTATTCAATTTAGATGGGTTTTCTTAGTTTCTCAATGTTGTTCAATGTCAATCTTTGGTCGAAGGCAAACTCATTACAATTTAAGAGGGGCGCATGATTACTGCATCGAGTAACGAAGGTTTCACTGAAAATCGTTAATCTTCTAATGACGGTGTTTCTGCACCGTTACACCGATGAGGTAGGAGGACAGTATTGCTGGATGAATTTCCTGAAATGACGCAAAACAGTTCTGACAGTAGCGAGCATTTATTCATCAAAATGTCATTGACCGATTAGGAGTGTTTGAGTCCAATTTCATGATTCACTTAGCAAGAACTTGTATGTGCCACTTCAGACCCTTAATTTAAAGGCAAGTTCTGGCAATATCAGACAAGAACAAATGCCATTAGGTAAATATCCAACCTTAAAGTGTTACATCAGCAGTTGTTCTTGTGAGATGGTTGCCATTCAAGTGGTAATCCACCGGCAGAAATACAAATCATGTAACGCTTTTCAAATTGGTGAAAGCCTATGTTCTACACGTGGGTAATATAAATGTTTCCGCCATGATATAGCATCTGTCTGTGAAATCAGGAAACAGTGTAGTAATGTGTTATAGCTACAGTACATATTATATATTCATGAGGCTTTTTAAACAATTATCTGCACAACTGCCAAATATCCAGTAGATGTTATGAGCATACTTTTATAGAACACATCATCCATCTATATCAACATGACAAAGTGTATACTGTATATATCTATTGTTTAATTCCTTAAGACACAAAGTGTGTTGTCAGATTAATATCATGCCCTTATTCCGTTACCATGAAGCAAAGCAGTTGTCTTCATTCTTTCATTTGTGTGCATGTAGACTTCCAGAACCGTTGGCGTGTTGCCGCAGAAACCTGGTTAACGCAGACTTGAGCTAGAAATGCAATCTTCACCAACTTCACCAAGGTTTTGAGCGCAGTTAAAGCAGTTTTACAACAGTACAGCTACTACTTCACAAGCTGACCTTTACTGAGCAGGTTTTCGCAAAACCGTGAGGTATAATGACTTGAAGAGTTCTGGCACTTGATTCTGTCTTTCTCAGTCTGATATTAAAGTAGAGATTGTAACAAATCCGAGTTAACACGCTGGAAAAGACAATCGCGTTGCATAGGCCTATCGTTTTCTTCTGAAGGTGTAACTGCACTCTAGATGTCAAATCAGCATCACAATAGTCCCACCAACATTAACAATCCACACAGTCTGCCTAGGCGCCGCGAATTTCACCGTGCTGTGAATTCTATGCAGACTTTTTAGATGCATGGGAGATACCAGACAGGCACAGCAGCAATGAAGCCGAAACGTTTGTTTTTGGCAAAGGACCTAGTAATTGTAACCAAATTCTTTCTGCATAGTATGAAGGGGGCAGTCATGAGATGGTCGCTTTCTATTTCATGTACCAAAACTCTACATGCAGGAACTTGGAGGTATGGGCACAGGTGACTAAATTATTAACAAATATTATTTTGAATTCTGCTACATAATAATACTGCAACAAACCCAAAATTCCTACCTAAAAGCATTATACCAGTTACCACGGTACAACAAGTATCATTGGTTTGGACAATGTACGTCGACAATGCATCTCCAAACAGCCTGAACTATGCTGGAAACCAAACGGCAGCTACCAAGTAACAGCACTTTGCTAAACGGGAATGTTCACAGTCGTAGTCGACGTGAAGAAAGCACGCTCCCTAATCAGTGAGTTTTAACGTCGAAGTCGCAGGGAAACGGCTGAAAAACATCCGACCCAACAAGCGCCATGAGCCGCCCCCTTTAAAAACACACGCACAGACACAGAGAGAGCAATGTGCCACGACTCCATTCATCTGTACCGAAAGAGAGGGGCCAGCCCACCGGGGGTGAGTCAGGAATCCATTTGACTCCATTTGGCACCAAATTAATCTTTATCACCATTAGCCAAATAAAAGATAATTTTGAGTGCTGAGGTTCTTTGGGAGGGGTGGAGAGATAGATCACAGAGAGGTGTGCAGGGGAGCGTTGTACCCCTCACAATGGGAGGAGGCCCTGGGAGTCTCATCCTTTAATCGCATGCAAACTTAATGACGTAGCTTCTGTGGAATATGGGTTGGGTCAATAATCGAAGAGCTACGCGCATCAATATGTTTTGTGCAACAAGAATGATTTAAAAAGAAAGAAAGAAAAAACAACTGTACATACACATGCTGGCGTTGCCGTTGATTAAGATTCTCTGCGGTAGTCAAGCCGGATTAACGGCACAAACCAGTGTCAAGATACAAAAACCTGTGTTGTTTTATACTGGACGGTGACAAGGGTAATCATAGCCATGAACCATTCAGGACAACACTTTTGACATTGTTACGTGGGAGTTCAGATTCCTCACTCAGATTTGGAGTTTGTGTGGGTGCAGTGTTTAGAACTTTTCTTTTGATTTACAACAGGGGTCGAGTTGGGGTCGTGCAATGCCATAGCCCAGAGACTGAGAATGCTGCCCATTAATCTTTGATACCTGCTATAGACTACTTCAGCAGCCCTCGTGCAGTTAGTCCTCCATTGTAGGTCTGTGATTTATTGTGGCATCAGGGGGTCCCAGAGGTCTGCCTCTAAAGGGCACAATTTATAATTTCCGAGATGTCGCATCTCAGGCTCAGGAAAGCCCTGGAGCAGCTGGTTTGGAACCTTGTAATACCAGGTATCCATTCTAAAGTATGTGTCAATCTACCATATTCACAACTCAGTATGCGTTCAGTTATGAGCTGGGCAGAATAACCCTTGTACTCTAAAATAGACACACATTCGACCGCATGTTTTTCCATACGATTTATATAGAAATACAACCAAAATGCCTGTCCTCCTTATTCATAATTCATGTGCTCCCCTGAGAATGACCGGGTTAAGTGATAAACCTCTTTGAGGATGTGCATTTCTGATGCGGACTTTACTATTAGCATAGGATGGATGCCCGACACCTACTGAGCAAAGAAAGTGAACTGAATACACCCGAGGACATAGCTGAGAGAGGAGATGAAGAGTGACAACATGGATCATTCGTCAGAAAAAAAGAGGAGCGGGAGGAGCCAGTGATGTTGGGAGGTCAGGTTGGAGTTAATAAATGATTGACAACCTGTAATCCTCACTGCAGGCAGCTATTTGTTTTGGGATATGCAGCAGCACGGGGTTGGAGGCCTGACATTAGGGATGTGTTCGCTCCACCAAAACGAAACATTTTAGTCAGCAAACCTTTTTGTCAAGCAGACCTTCTATTGCAAAAAATCTGCTCGGTCCCTCCCTGTTTCGCTGTTCGAAGAAAAGGTTCAAAACGGAAAGGTTAATTTGGTGGAATGAATACATCCCAGTACTTGTCACCCGGCCTACAGCTGATTGACTACACACCTGTGGGTGGGGGATGCAACAGAAGGGCTTCAGACACAGTACACGGGACACAATTCCACTAACAGAACAGCATTCTAAATCCTACACAATCATTCTGTGTTCAAGTTTTGCTAAATAACTGGAGGTCCCCATTCAGAAAATGAGCATGCCTTTTTTAAAACACACATATACTTAATAAAATGACACAATACAAACAAAAAGCTCAATATGCACTAGTACAGCAGATAACACCCTCACCCTCCACTAACAAAGAACATCTCTTGTATGCTAGCATCAAATAAGTCCTTCAACACACCATCTCACTACTACTGGAATGAGAACTGCATTGCTTTCTCAGAAGTGGAGAGGCACAAAATGGCAGCTATGGAGAGTACAAAGAATTAGAGGACTTCTAGTGCCCATGAAGCATTAAACTGACAGAAGGGCTATGCAGTAATCTATCACGGCGCTCAGACGTTAAATAGAAGTATGTATACCAATGAATTTGAGATCTCACTAACAAAGAACACAAGGAGTGGTAGCCTTTAAAGGCCCTCGTCACATTTAATAGAGATTTTGGGGTGATCTTTGAATTTACATAACATTTACATGACATATAGATTAACCATACTGCAGTGGGAATACAAAAGACAAAAGCAGGAGTTGCTAACATTTCTTCTTCAAGGAAAGTAAACCAATTAAAAATGTATGACAATGTGTACACAACTCATTTATGGCTTAAACTTTTGCATTCATCTTACCCTTAAAAAAAGGTATTGTGGTTTTGAAACCGGTATTGTAGTCAACTACTTTACATAGTGCAGATACTGCAGGCAACTATGTTACAGTATTTTGGACACAGTTAGAATTACACAGTAACATTACTGCAGTACATGTTTTCATATATTTTATATTATTTTGGACAGTTTTACTACACGGTTTAGAGAAAATGTATATAAGATTGAATTATGTTTATACCATATGTCCTAATTAGAAAAAGAATCAGATCCCTTGATAGTCCATATTAAACAATGTCTTATCATTAATTTATTATAATCCAATACCATAAAACTAGTGTCTAAACGAGTTGTTTTCGTTAGCCTAACTTATCCTCAGAAAAACGATTCCTCATATTCTGGGACTTCCGTAGCCTCCTAGGAAATTAAGTGTTACAAAAAAAACATCCTATTTGCACAATATACCATAAACAAACATCAATTATTTTTTGAAGGCACCATTTGGCTTCCCTTGGTTTCCATTGTTCAGTGAGACATTCCAGAATGTTACAACAATTTGAAGTACTTATGTTAGTAACTTTACACTAGATTAAAAATTCTATCCAAATTGGAAATCTCCTGTTGTGTAAATTGGCCCCCGGAATGGGCTGCATCTGTGGAAGGAATGAACCAGAGTAACCTAATTGGATGTCGTCATCATTCATGAATCCAAACCTAGAAAATGTTGGCTTCCCTTTTTTGCACAGCAAGCATCCCAACCACCTATGCACTTATGCAGTTTATAAATGCACATAGTTAAAGGCATTGCTGAATATTGCTAACACGTGTTATACCTGATTTCGGTATGCACAATCTCACGATTGTGTAAACACACGATTGACATAACTTAAACCATTATTCTAGGGTGAGGACAGGGTTACCCATACTGTGGCAAACATTCTGTGGCAAATATATGAGGTAAAAACAGCAGGGTTGAAGCAGCCATATCTCATTACAGTTTGATATAAGCTCATTTTGGCTCTCATGATATGAACTGCTGCCGTCCTTTCATTTCTAAGGGCAGAGCAAGCGGTGAGTACTGTCCCTTTAAAAGGTTCCCACACCTTGTATTGACTTCCTGTTCCGTTGACCATAATACATGCAGTGTTGGCTCAATCGAAAACTCACATGCTCGACAGTGTTGCTCCAAAAAAGGTCCTGTATTAACCTAAACTGTACATACACTGTACATATTCAGTTCACACTTAAGTCCATGGATACTTTAGGAGACTTCGCACAACTGAAAATGTTATAGGTTACCATAAGTTAACATGCAACATAAACAGGCTTAGTTGACCCAATAAAATAGGCTGTGCCACCCATACAGATTTCTTAAAGAAGTGACTGAATATACAGAACACACAGGTATACATGTTTGCATTATGTAACAGAAGTACAGGTACCTTTTAAGTGCGCCGTCATGTGCAACTTCTATAATAACAACATAACAGATCATATGGGATTGCGAAAGCACAAAACCACTTATTTTATCTAAAATTGAATAAAAAATGCAATAATGAAGGTGAAATAGTCAATCAAATTCAGTCAGCAAAAGCAACTCTCAACAAAGGAAAACATCTATTGGTAGTTTTACGGTAGCTACTCAATGGCCTATGGAAAGGAATGTCAGGAATGCAAAAAGCTCCTATTTGTATTTAAATAAATGTTAGATTAAATGGTAGTGACAAATCCAAATTCAACAAAACTTATTGTAACGTTCCTTATTTAGATCCTCTTCCACAAAACGATGTTGATCTTCGACTCCCATGTGCTTTTCAATGTTCTAAAAAGGCCAAAAAATACCTTTCAGTTACGTCTTATTGATGTTATAACAAAAAATGTTCAACACATATTTATTTGGCCTACAGCCAAAGATATTTAAACCAATTACAGAATTATTGATAACTTTAGTTTGAATCCTACTTTTCAACTCTTGAAGGTGCATTAACTTCTGCCTGGTAACAGCAATTCCTCCTATTGGTTTACTCTAATTTAAGTCTCCTCCCTAGTCACACAGACCTCCCTAGAGAAAGAGAGGGGGGTTAGGTTTTACACTTCTTAACTTTAGTGACCACTTTTATCATTTAGTAAAATGTCCACACTGTAAACAGATGATTGCTTTTGTGGTGGCAAGTTTAAATATGTTGTCTAAAATGAAATCTAAAATCAGTACTCTAAGTTAATGAATTACTGTGTCCAAATAATATAATTATAATGTCATTTTTAATAGGTTAGGTAATAAAATAAATAAACTTCGGAATATGTGCATTAATCTTCATATCATCAATATTCATGAAAAAGGACCCAAAAACGTTTAGTTGTAGCGGTAAAAGGAACCCTCTTAACCTTTGTGGGTTCAAGATGGAACCCAAAAATTTTCGCCTATGTGGACAGCCAAAGATCCTATTTGGATCCCTTTTTTCTACAGGTTTTGCTGCACAGGCATATTGAATAGCCTATGCTTGCAGGCTTAATAATTATGTTGCTATAGGCCTATACATGATTATGTGAATAAATACGTAGGCTATGTCCTACTGGAGCAGTTTGTTATTTTCAGCTGATAGGGGTGGGACAACCCGGGGTGGTCTACAGTAATAACCCATGCGTGACAAGCTCGGACGAGCTGTGTTCCGAAATGCCAGTCTGTACACCACTGTTGTACTGCGCCATTAAGTGCCTGCATGTGGCCTTACTGTTAGCTTACACGATTTTTCCCATGCTGCTTCGACCACTCTAATCAAAAAAGTTTTCACCCACAGGATTTCCGCTGAATGCTTTTTGGTTGTTGCACCATTCTCGATAAACCCTGGACACTGTTGTGCGTGAAAAGCCCAGTAGACCGGACGTTTCTGAGACAGTGGTACCGGCTCGTCTGGCACCGACGATCATACCACTCTCAAAATCGCTTAAAACAATCGTTTTGCCCATACTAAAGTTCAATTGCACAGTAATCCATTTTCTTCTATTTGGTTTAACGCAAGAGAAAAACCGGATATTGCTTGTTCTTCTTCTATGGTGAAATCGCAACCGGATGGTGTATTACCGCCACCTGCTGGGCTGATGTGTGATGGAGACAAGTAAACTGGGCGCTTACGTATACCGCCCCCTATCAAACTCTAACCAATTCACATTCATCTCCGCATAACCACCTTCGCGTTACCGAGACTAGCCCTCCCTCACCCCCCACCACCCCTCGGCTGTATTCGCCACCCGGAATACTGGGACCTCCCATTTCCATACCTATAGGAGCAGCAGCGGCATGGGAAGGACTTGGAACTTTGTAGAGGGGTAGGTTCTGTTTTTCTCTTGTTATAAACTCCTTATAGCTCCGCTCCTTCAGTCTCGATGTTGCTTTGATCTCCCCTCCACAGCAGTAAAACGTCATCGCAAAATCTTCTGAAGGGGAGTTTTGTCTGCTAGGGGGAAGCGTTGTAGTTCTCAGAGGGCTCACACTGAAGAAGTAGCAGCATCAACGGAGCCTTCAGTACTAACAAGACGAACCTATTTTGATTATTTCTTCAGCCCTAAACCACAAGCTACTCCCGCAAAAGACATGGAAAACCAGCTGTTGTGCTGTGAAGTGGAGACCATCAGAAGAGCTTACCATGATACCAACTTACTAAATGACCGAGTTCTACAGACAATGCTTAAAGCTGAGGAAAATTACCTTCCGTCTCCAAATTACTTCAAGTGTGTCCAGAAAGAAATAATACCTAAGATGAGGAAAATAGTGGCTACATGGATGTTAGAGGTTTGTATATTTAAGATGTCTATACTTGGTGCTTAAAAGTTTGTTAACACTTCAAGCCATGCGTTCTCCTAATCGTATTTCATTAGAAATAGCCTCTGTTTTGGATGGTTTTATGCATCTTATTATTCCCAAAAATATTCATTAAGTTAAGTGTAAACATTCTAACGTATGCATGCAGTTATGCTTGATTTCTGTCAGGTTGACCAAGTAAAAACTTGGAACGCGGATCTATTATACCTATTTTCCATGTAGGCTATTGTACTCTCAGTAGGCTAATTAGCTTACAACACTTGCAATGTAGCTGCTCTACTCTTTACTTTGCCAGAGACTTATGAAATGTATTTAGATGCCAAAAAAATATTCCAAATTAATAGCAATGTACACGTATGCAGTCCTACTCGTGCCAGTATAATGCGCCATCTTGTCGCAGGCGTAGGCTATAGGTTTTTAATACCACTAAAAAATATGTAATAATGTCAGCAATGACAGCAACTGAGTCAGCAAGTCGAAAGGTACATCTTGTGTATGCACTTATAATCCGGGCGCACGCATGGCGAAAAATGATTATATAAAACCATCAAGTTCTGCTTCAACTTACGAATCAAGCTCCTGTTGCATGCCGTTTCTGCAAAGGTCGCTCATAAAAACCGCTTGTTTTCACCAAAAATGTGCAGAATAATGCATTTTAGATGGTCGGATATGATACAGTATCGATTAATCAACATTTACATGTAGTAAGAGATTGAGACTTATGCCTACTTACATTTTTTATTCATTTTTGAAATTGTGAGTCATCACCAGATCTAAATGTCGCACGCTCCTCGGAAGAAGCATTGTATTGTAAATTAAATTGTTTTTAGGTTTCCTGTTAGAAAATTCGACACCTCTTGAAACTATCCGATAAAGTATACAGTAAGGATCATTTACATACTAATTTGACAAACCGGGACAATTTTTTTATATTTTTAAATATTTTTTGAAAAGATGGCGATGTAGAAATTTCAGGCGAAAGTTGTATTGACGCCACCTCTGTCTCTCGGAAGCGCCTGAAAACAACCAAAATTTTATTAACTATTTAATTTTCCATACAAATATGCCTAAAAAACGTTTGAATTTTTTCGAAAAACATGCGTTTGGTAATGTTATTTGCATTGGAAAATCTGACTCTACCGTATTCCGACATAGCACGTTTTAACAACAGCCATAAGGAATGGATGGATAATGCAAAACATGTTTTGGTTTGTCATTAGCCTGCAGGATTTCGTTTTCACTAATTAAAAGGCCTATTTATGGGTGTATAAAATCGTCCTGATTCAATTGTTCTATATTAGGCCATATTTTAATTCAGGGCTACATGCTAAATTGCTGTTTTACTTCTAGGTCTGCGAGGAACAGAAATGCGAGGAGGAAGTTTTTCCCCTGGCTATGAACTACTTGGATAGATTTTTGTCTGTGGAGGACACAAAGAAAACCAGATTACAACTTCTCGGAGCTACATGTATGTTTCTGGCCTCAAAGATGAAGGAAACGGTCCCTTTAACTGCAGAGAAGTTGTGCATTTACACTGACAACTCCATCCGGCCCAGCGATCTTTTGGTAAATGAGCAATGTCAATCTAAATAGACACTCTGCATATGGTTGCAGTTACTTCATTAATGTAAATTATTGTAGGATATGGTGATGTGTCCACAGTATGACAGGCTACTGTATCAAACTATAATGTTTCCAGTTTTTAAGCCTATTGGCCATATACATTCTCTTAGTTGTTCGTCGACTAAGAAATGGGATCTAAATATTTTTCTACATTTTTGGGGGATAATTTAAAATAAAATGTAAAGTAAATGAGGCGTATAGGTTCTTTGTGCATTTTACATGGTCGCTTGTAACAGCAGTTAGTTCAGTGTAGCGCAATGACATGCGGAGGGCGACATCGCCCTCTACTGGGTAAAACGTAGAATCTAGTTTTTGAACTCAACCTGTGTAGTTCGACTGTCTCATTGCGCACATCTGTCTGTCTTTCTTTGTAGCAAATGGAACTACTGGCTTTAAACAAGTTGAAATGGGACCTAGCATCCGTAACACCTCACGATTTCATAGACCATTTCCTCTCCAAGCTACCAATTCATCAGAACACCAAGCAGATCCTGCGCAAGCATGCCCAAACATTTGTGGCTCTCTGTGCTACAGGTAGGCCCACACGTGAACCGTTGACTGAAGTGTGAGCATTTTTCGTTTTACTGCTATAACCACTTTCTCAGGGACCAAAGGTTATTATGTGTCAGATGCAGGATTTCCATTCAGTTTGAATTTTGTGGATTTCAAGATAATGTACTCCTTGATTAGATGAGGTGTCTAGTCATTAATGCATTTTTTTTACCCCGGTCAGAATGGTATCAGCTCTTGTACAGGAAAGTTGGAGTGTACAAAGGCCTATGCATGCAATTTGAAGGTGTCTCTGTCAATTTGTAGTGTGGACAAGCAAGTCAAGATATTGGAATGGAATCCACTTAGTTTCTCTTGTTAAAGTTTGTGTGATTTTTTTTGTTAGTTAATTATAGATACTCGCTACATTTAGTTTTTTTTATTTTATTTACTTTGCCTACAGTCAGGGTTTGCTAAATAGAAACCTAGTTTTCAGTGGGGTATGTTTTAGGGCTAATTGTGGATAATAAAACCATCTGTGTGTAATTTATTTGTTGATGTCTGAACTGCATGCATTGTGGAGGGGGACTGGCAGTCTGTTGGGGGACCATTGGGGGATGGTGACTGTCCACTCTAGATTTATCAACCCCTTACATACACAGGGAGTAAGAAGCGAAGGTTCTGACTTGTTTACAGGAGATCTGCTCTGTGGGGTTTAAATTATAACTTATGAAGGAAGAGGAAACTGGTAGGAAGGAAGGGCATTTCAGTTCTTTTTTAGAAGAAGAGTTAAGTGGTATACATATTTAATGACTGTTAGAAGCAACTGTCCTTATTTTGTCTGTGAGATTTATTCTTTATGTAAGTAGGTTTCCATGGATTCCCAGGTCATGTTAGGGGAGGCACATTTAGGATACTGTGAGTGGAAAAGAGGCCACAGGATTTCCGTGCCCCCCCAGACACCTCATTTGGTCACAGCCTAAAATGGCCTCTCTCAGACACCCTTATTCTGCCTAAGTCTCACTTCTCCCTGAGTACTTTACAGGTGACTGTTTCATCTGCAGCGTAAATCTTATTGAAAGCTCAGGAGTACTATTAAGTTCAGGCACTTTTCCAGGTGTGTCACTTTCTGACTGAAGTACTCACCGTCTTGCTGTCTTTTTCATCTTCCCGGTAGATGTGAAGTTCATCGCCAACCCTCCATCCATGATTGCAGCAGGCAGCGTGGCAGCAGCGGTCCAGGGGCTGTATCTAAAGAGCACAGATGGTGCGCTGTCGTCCGAGAACCTAACCAACTTCCTGTCCCAAGTTATCAAGAGTGACCCGGTATGTCAAACCTACCTCCCTGGGTTTTTTCGTTGCTCTGCACACATGCTTGCACTGGAGCATTTTCCATCAAACTATTTGTGATACTGCCTTTTAGGCATTTGGCTTCTTTACACTGACAGTATCTGACTCTTTCTTCACAGGACTGCCTGAGGTCGTGCCAGGAACAGATCGAGTCCCTGCTGGAGTCTAGTTTGAGACAGGCACAGCAACAAATCGTCTCCACAGAAACGAAAAGGATAGATGAGGAGGTGGACCTTTCCTGCACTCCCACAGATGTGAGGGACGTCAACATTTGACTTGTGTCCTCCCCATTTTTCCTCCAAACAATTTCTAAGGCTCCAGCCTTACCAAATGGCCATTTGGGAAACGAGGAACACCGGCAAACCCTTGTCATCTTATAAACACCCTCTGGCAAAAGCTTCGGCTCCTCCCCAGTTCCGGGCCCCCCAAGCCATTGGCTTCCCCTGTGACTTGTGGCCACCCGTCGCCGAGGGCTGTCAGGAACGGACTAAACACCTTGCTTCTGTTCCAAGACGACTGGTCACATTCCCTCTCCCGTGCTGTGTGGCTCAAGACATCGACATGGGCGATAGCAAAAAAAAACCCTATCAAAGACACTGACTATATGGAGGAAATGAAAACATGATAGTTTATGTGCAAGATTAAGCCACAGATACAGACATTGCTGCCACCCAATGTTGAACTAGGATTTTTAAATACCATAGACTGACTTTACATGCCTACTAAAAACATTTATTATAACAACAAGTAGGTATTTTTAGTCTGTCTTTGTGTCTAGGTTTTTATTTGAAGTATAAAATCATTTATAAAAGAGAAGGGGCATTTTGTTTGTATGTTTGTCCCCTGATTCCCTTTAAATATGCATTTTGCATGTTGTCAAAGCTGCCCTGTATGTATGTTATTTGTTCTGGATTGTTCCAGGCTACTCTGCACCCCTTCTTGTGTTTAGTCACTTTAAAATTGTCTAGACAGCTAAAGAAATTTCATGCCCCCTAGATTTGGCCTCTTCTCTTTTTAACTGGGTTTTATGACTCAACAGTATACTTTGTCTAGTGTATTGCTATGTTTTTATTGTTTAGCTGATTGGATTGCTGGTGCTGAGGTTTGGCAGATAAGGATATACAGGACAATGTTGTTTAGTGATTTTTTTTGTCCTCACTGCCACATTGTGTATATATTGACAGTTATGACCTGATAAGCTAAAATCTAGCGTTCATCCCAAACCTCTACCATGCAACCCACAGTAAAACAAATTGTGGTTCTTACTTTCTAATACCATTCCAATTTTAAAAGCACTTTTAGTCAGTTTTCTTCTGACTCCTATAGAAAGAAATCACATTGATAAACTAAGTTTGTTTATCAAAACAAAATGGAAAAAAAACGTATTGGAGCAGAGCAGGTCTGTTTTAACTATGGTTTTGTGCGTTTTGATTTTGGGTACAAGTAAGCGCAGCCAAACCCATCTACTCCTGCTGTTAGATGGGTATTTTGTTGAGGATTTTCATGCCAATAGTGGGACATGAATTGTGTGGCATATTTCAGCATCGCTTCATTGGCATCCAGAGCATTTGAAACACTAAAGTATCAAACTTGAAAGCTAAAACAAAGATTTAGGATGTTTGTTATTGATTATTTTCCTCTTGGATCCAGCGCAGATTAGAAACAGGATGCCAAAGTCTCTATGTGCACCATATAGTGCTTAACATACCTGCCCTCCAAATCATGTGACCGTGTTTTCTCCACACAAAACTGAAAGAAAACACCATAGTTAAAATGCTGTTCAGAATGTGTCATTGGCTGGGTAAATCTGCTAAAAAGAGGAAAAGGGTGTTTTGGCTAGAGGTGATTTTGCACAATGCTGAAGACTTAGACTATATTTCTGTGGCTTGCCTAAGAGAAGTGGATTGCTAATATGGAAATGGTAAAGTTGAAAAGTGGGAGGCAAAAAGGGTGATATCTTGACAGCAACACATTTTTTATGAAATGTTGAATTATGGTTTTCGATTGTACAGTGAAAAAGATGAAACCAGGATGGGAGAGCACACTCCTCATATTGAGCTGCTATGGAGGAATCCCAGCAAAGTGTAAAACAAAATGAAAAACAAGAAAAAAAAACAATGCTTTTTCTCCTATTGTTTGCTGCTATATTTTTTTTTATATATACATAAATGTCAATATACTGCCATTTAATAGGTTTTAATTTTCTCATAGAAAATTGTTATTGACATCTTGGTTATTGTAGTTTTGTGTCATCAGTTTTTACTTTGATTTCTGTGCTATTCCAAAAAGAGGAAAAAACGACAATAGATAAGTTTCGTTTCCACAATACCTCATATTACAGTCAAGACTTCTTTAATTTAGATATTTTTGTTCTTTTTTAATATACTTGTTTGTTCAGTGCCTGATAGTCCTGTTTAAACTGCTAATGGTAATGCATTAATCATTATCCAAATGGGTCCTGACGTGAGCAAGAGCATTGATTGAAACTGGTGCCATAACGAACCGGATTGTATAACTCTTCTGAGTATTAAGCTGTCTCAATGAGAGAGACTTTATCCCCTCTAGGCCCCTAAAGGCCCTCCTATTTTATATTTATGAAGCATTTGCTTGAGTTAAAACCTCAAGGAGTTGACTTCGGTTTTGACAAATGCCATGCCGTCTTAAGCCATTTAATTATTTTCAAACCATTATACCGTTTTTCCAAACAGTTCAATACAAGCTATGCTAGATATATCATCCTCTACCAAGAGGCACAGCATATTCATATGTCAAAAGCGCAATAAACGGTAAATAGACATCTTGGAACGCGGGCTGTTTTTTCTTAACTGAATTGCTGGAACATTGAAGCCAAATTAAAGGGCTACAGATATTATGGGAACACATCCATTTGACCCAGACATCCTTCAATTGGAGTTAATGAGTGTGAATTCACTTAGCCATAGAAACGATGCTGCTATATGTTCTGGTTGGAGATGTGAGGTAAGCCTAGCAGTGTTGCTGCAAGCTGCTCAGATTGCTACTGGCTAACACAGGACCCAGGATGGAAATATGTTTCTGTCTAGTGTCAGGAATACTTGTTACCTCAAAAAAATTTAATGGAAAAAAAAAACATGTTGAGGACCATGTGTTAAGGATGACATTACCTATTTTTGTCCAACTTATAAGTGCTGTCAGGAAATAAAATAAAAGATAGAAAGCAGAAGAGGTGGGTATCTTTTGTCCATGCTTTTTAACAGAATGTGCTACAGTGCTTGCCATTACCACCAACCCCCAAAAAGCTAAATGGACTGCTTTTTCTTCAGTAATTATTGAGGGCTGGGTTGGACACCCCTCTTACTCAGCTGTGGGTAAAGATCTGTTTTCGTTGCACTGGCGCAAAGGTCATCTGGGGGCAAATTAAGGAAATAAGCAAATATTCTGAAATGTCGCCTTTATTTTGTGGCTGTTTTATTAGTAGCTGGTCTGAAATGCACAATATTTACTTGCACACCCAATTCTAGAAACATGATTTGAACATCAAACAAGAATTAAAAGTGGATTAAAAACATCCTTTTTGTCTTTTATGATTGTACATTTTATTTCTAAAAGGGACATATAATTATTGTGTTCCATATGCAGTACCTTCTTCTTAACCATACCTCAGAAATGAGTAATCCGTTTTGAAGAGATAATTACCGTCGCTGTTATACTGTAGTGTAAATAACCTACAGTGATGTAATAACTTTCCAAAAAGTAACATTGACATGACACATGGGAGAAATATTTACACTCTAAATGATGTTAAAATGCTTCGGTGAGACTAATGATTACCCACGCTAGTGATTCAAACATGTGTGACAGTACTCATTGATTTATTATGCAAGGAATTCCTTTGATCAGAGTTTTCTATAAAGAAAAAGGCGTTACACTCTAATCCTTTCCCACAGCCCTGCAATCGTGAGCAGGACAAACAGTGGACAAAGGGTTCCTGCATATAAGGCACGGCAGCAGCAAAACCCTGCTAGCGCCCAGACACTTTCTCCATTTGTCTGGCATTATTCATAATTGGTCCACAAGTATGCATTTTAACATCGCAAGACAACATGTCCCAGAAGGCACACCTTAACATTTGTAAACCAGAGGATGAGTAAACACCAGAGCATTACAATCTATATTTAACAAGCACCAAAAAAACTATAATAAAATGTATCATTTACAAATGTTTTATTCAAGGGACACTGTGTAGAATCCTGCCTCTAAACAATAACTCAAACTGTCTCCTTGTCTTCCCTTACCGAACAACACTGCTATAGTACTAGGTAGTCCAGGGCGGTTTAGGGTGGGAGGGATAGTATTGCGAGTGTCTAAAGCCAGTATAAGGTTGCTGTCAATGCAAACTGATTGACGGACCAGGGAGTAAGTTGGGGAATATTTCAGGCAAACTAAATTTTGTAAAAAAAGATGAGTTAAAACATTAACTGGAAATGTCTACTGGCAATTTCAGCTTGTGTTTATGCTGGAGGTTCAGAAGAAATCTTACACAATGCCCCATTAAAAGATTAATTCCTGTATTTTTGGCCACTGGTTGTCAAAGTGGCACTGCCTTGACAAAGGGGTTCACCCCCCAAAAATTGCATAGTCATTTCTGCAATATCTTTTCAAAATTTTTACCCATGTCTGCAGCTAAAACCTTCACAACAGCACCTTTCAGTCATTTCTCACTCATGCCACTGGTAAACAGTTGTATGTCAAGCAGTCACAATGGAAAATGCCAGAATGAACTGACCCCTTCTTGCTTTTGCGTAGATGGAAACCTGATGAGACTGCATTTTTTGTTGTGCGGTGTGGCTTTTGCTAAAGCACGGCATTTGTAACACAGTTGTTGCGGGTTCAATACACAAGGGGGTCCAGTAAGAAAAAGTATGACAATCTATGCAGTCACGACCGTAGCGTGCTCTGGATAACCATCTGCTAAATGACAAATGCAATGACAACACACTAGGTAAGGGCCAGAATGTTGTTAAAACTTTAGCTGAGAGCTCATAGCTGTCTGCCCTGCTGACTGAAACGGCCTGATGTTAGCATGAAATAGAGGACCCTTAACTCAGTTGTGTGACCTGGCAATTCTTGCCTGTGCTTTGAATAGGAAGTGAAAATTACAATAACCCATGTGATGCTGGAAGTTTAACACCGAGGTGTGTGTGTTTATGTCGGGGGGGGGGCTCGTTGCCACCATTTTGTTTGGGGCTTTTTCTCCAACAAGTGCCTGGCGGTTGCATTTGTCACGTCTTCTTTTCATGTCACCACTCACCACCTGCTCCAGAAATTCCTGAACATTCTATAAACCCTCCAGTGCCCCCACAGCACTCTCCACCTCCTCCCTTTACTTGGCCCCATCCACACTGCTTGCCCAGCACAGAGAATCAAAGAAACAGTGCTGCTACTATAGCTTTCATTCACTGGCTCTTTCGGTCTTTCTCTTGCACTCTCTCTCTCTCAGTCCTTTTTTTGCAAACATACTCTCAAACACACAAGTAACTATGAATCAGGTCAAACTGCACAAAGATAAGCGGTTCACTGGCAGATCCTACCTCCCTCCAGCTCATTTGGGCTTGTCGGGGTATATCGGTTCCCCCGTCAGAAAGTGTTCACCTGCTGTTGCCCAGTGCATTGAGCAGCTGCCCCTGGCCCCCACCAGCACTATCCCCATCTGGTTTTGTCCATCTGAATTTTGATCCATGCGTCGAATAGAAACAAAAAAAAGTACTCCGCAGAACCTGCCATTGCTGGTGCCTCTTGATGCTATTGTTGAAGCTAGAATACAATCCCACACATGACCCAAAAGAAGGGCCTAGACATGAACTGACTGCTGACCACCCATGAAATGAGGCTTAAAGGCCCAGCGGTGTAATTTCATGGCTATGGGTTTGGCTAAACAAAACCAACAGACAGTGGTGGTTTTGTGCCTCTGGCAGGTGAATAAACTGCCAGAGGCACAATACATGTCATCTCATGTATTAAATGTTTATACATGTCATCTCATGTATTAAATGTTACATTTTATTAATATGGCGCTCCACATAAATGCCATCTTAGTTTGGACAGTACGTAGTTGTATTGATTTGCCTTATATACTTGTAAAGTTCTAATTAATCATTGAAATATAACTTATTCAAACTGGAGTAACACAAGATACATCCAGTGCCTTGAAAAAAATATTTGCCCAACATCTGATTTCTTCAATTTATGCATATATTTAGTGAGTTAATGTTTTCAGATTTCCAACCAAACCCCAATATAAAATAAACTTGTGTGTGAACAAATGTGCACTAATTTAAATTGAAACTGCAATCAGTATTGAGCAAGTTTCACCATTTAAATACTATAACGTCCAATTATGCACTGAGACCTATGCACCATGTCCATAGATGCACCAAATGAGGCATGGACAGCTTTCCGTGTCCAATGGAGCCCTCATGTATACTTTATAAATTAGATAATTTCATGACCCTGAGCCATGTGCCAAAAAATAGATATCACTAAAATAGGTTCTGAGAACTATAATAGGTTTTCATATTGGGACAGCTAAAGGAACTCCATCTGATGAGTCCAAATTTGATATTTTTTGTTCCAACCACCATGTCTTTAAGATGCAGAGTGGGTGAACTGATGATCTCCGCATGTGTGGTCCCAATCATAAAGCACAGAGGAAGAGGTGTGATGGTGTGGGTGTGCTTCGCAGCCTCCTGGCGGTGTAAGGGCTATTTGACCAAGGAGGAGCTTAATGGTGCTGCATCAGATGACCTGGCCTCACCAATCACCCGACCCCAACCCAACTGAGATGATTTGGGATGAGTTGGACCGCAGAGTGAAGGAAAAACATCCAACAAGTGCTGAGCTTATGTAGGAACTCCAAGAGCTTTGGAAAAGCATTTCAGGTGACTACCTCACGAAGCTGATTGAGAGAACTCCAAGAGTGTACAAAGCAGTCAAGGCAAAAGGTGGCTACTTTGAAGAATCTACAACATGAAATGTATTTTGATTTGTTAAACACTTTTTGGTTACCACATGATTCCATGTGATATTACATAGTTTGTATGTCTTCGCCATCCTTTTATAATGTGGAAAATAGTAAAAATTGAAGAAATAACCTTGAATAATCATGTGTCCAAACTTGACTAACACTATATGCACACAACAGCAACATGCCTGATCATACTGTAACAAAACTTAGAACATACAGCTCCGGAAAAAATTAAGAGACCACTGCACCTTTTACTTTCCTTTCCAAAAAAGTTGAAAAGGAAAGTTTTGAGTGAGGAACAGAAGCGTTCAATTTGCAGTGGTCTCTTAATCTTAACCCTTCTGTTCCTCATTCAACCCTTCTGGGCCTATACAACCATGTAATGTTTGGACCTATCGTGCTGTATTATCTCATGGCAATTTGCAAAAAAGGCCCTTTTTTGGCAGGGAATAATAATAGCCAACACTAACATTAGCGTTTCAGCAGTGATCTGCTGAAACGCTAATGAACTATGATACACACTACCCAATTTCCCCCAATGAAAAAATGATTGCCCTCTTGCACTCAACTGCAGGTGGGGGACAAAATAACAGAACCACCACATGGAAAAGGACTGTCACCCTGAGGTTACTAAATCCATCACAATTACAAACGCAGCTGCAGAGGGCACATTAGGTTGACCGAGAATTGGCAGTACCCATGTGCCAGCTATAAACACGGTCTGACAATTTGCACTTTGATATTTGAGTTTTCAAAGCAACACGAGACAACTAACAGTTCCGAAGAGGCCGAATTGCAGTAACAACAGTCACAAAAATTACAAATCTTTGCTATTGTTGCTCAATGCCCCAAAGGCACAGCCTAATCAATTACCACAGAATTGAATCAGCACCTCTGTGACCCAGTCCCAACAAAATCTATATGTTAAAGCTAGAAGGTATGGCAGGGCTGCAATTTGGAGACCTCTTGAATCCAAGGCCAACGCACAAAGACACAACTTGGCGTAAGGAGCAGAAAACCTGGAGCTCTGAGCAATGGAAAATATGGTCTGATAGCTCATGTTCACCCTACCCTACATTCAGGCAGGTTAACATTTAGAAAAGCCTAAGGATGTCTTAGCCCACAATGTCTGCTAGCAACTTCAGCTTAGTGTCTAGACATAATTTACAGTCTATAATATCAGGCAAAGTGCAAAATTCAAAGGGGAAATTCTAGAATGCCTTATGGTTGATTCATAAATACCTTTTTAAGAGTTTTTAAATTCTGGTCAGTGTTCAATGGGTATTCAGTGGTGTCATTGTATTTTATGCTTTCGTGTGGCATCTGAGGGCAAGGTTTCATTTATATGACATAATATGTTCTTGACAAATATTTCGTGTGAGAAGTGTGGAAATGAATTAATATGGGATGGGTTCTGAGAAGTGTGTTTATTGTTTTAAGAAAATGCAGAAAACATTCAGGAAATGTGCATCAGCATTTGTGAAAAACTGAGTATTTGAGCAGACACTTATCCACAGTGACATGTGCATACCATACACGTGTTACAAGCTCCATGCTATTACCAAGTGAGCTAGAGGATGTTTTTTCCCCCTTCCATTTAAATTGTCGAACTTACACATTTCCCTTGTCACCTTTTACAATTTGTACATGGGGCGGGGATCTTAAATTCTTCACAAGTCATTTAAAGTATCTTTTTTTAATTTATCACCACAACACCAACCAGCAGTTTTAGTGTACTCACAGCACTGTCAGAGCTTCCATTTGAAACAAGCAACAGAACCCTCAAGTTCAACTGATCCACTGCTAGGCCGATGAGTACCTTTCAGGTCACCGTGTTCCCATTGGCACCACATACATCAACAACACTGAAGCCTCACCAGCTGATATCCCTATCTTTGTTATTCGAAAACAGCAAGACTTTACGCTTCACCTTCAAAAGTCTGTGACCTTTGCCATATGCCGCAGACTGACTTAAGGCCTATTCATGAAAGATCAGGCCCACCTGATCAGGTTGTTCCTCCACCACAAAGCAGCGTTGCTTCGAACGGAAAGACTGCATTAGAAGAACCCTGTTCAGACCTCCCAGTCGTCGACATCAGGGCCACATGTGCCCTTCAGAAGGACATCCCTCCAGAACCCCCTGACTTTACATAATCACTAAAGTCTGTCGGCACATTTAACAGAGAGCAGACCTAAAGGAGAAGAGATTCAAACAATCAGATCCAATCAGTAGGCATAAAAATAAAAGCACAAAAAACAGCTAACCAGTGGTCAGTTTAGGTCAAGGATAAAGGATACGAACCTTTACTTTAGGAAATGGCTGAGTCAACCATTGGTTTGTTTCAGATTGTCTATTCACACAGTTGACTTTTAAGTGAAATGACCCTACCTGTCTAAACTTGGCTCGAACCTTCTCAATGTCTTCCTGGAGATTTTCAAATTGAGGATCTTTATGAGGAAACTTCTGAATCAACCCAAGAAGAGATTCTAAAGCTTTCAGTCTTTTTCTGAAAAATGCATTAGACAAATGATTAACTTTTCATATTAGCATGAAAGTCAACAGGAAGTGGTCAATGAGTAAGTCTACACATTTTATTAATGTAGCCTCATGTAGGTCCAACCTGGCTTTCGCATCAACGTTGTTCTGAAGGAGGCATTTCCAAGTGATTCCAAATCCATAATAGAAGGAAACCTATCAAAAGAAGTTAGTGGTTTTGAAAGCTATTGGTATTAGTAAGAAATGTGGTGAAATTATATATTTTTAATATATTTGTTTTCACAAGCTAATGAACATACAAAATGTGCAAGCAAAAAGTTAATGTATGACTACAACAGAGTAGCCCCTTGACTGCCATGACTTGCCATTTTTACTCAGGGTGTTTTGACTAGAAGGTATACAGCAGAACTGCTCAAACAAGTTCCTGGAATACTACAATCCACTGTTCTCTCTTCAGCCCTAATCTAACAACTGATTCACGTAATTAGTTGAATAAAAACCTAAATAAGGTTAGTTACGCCGGGGGTTTGAGGGAAAACTTACAAGATGGTAGCACTCCAGGAACAGGGTAAGGTTGAGCATCCCTGGTTACATGCCAGAATGGACTTTTCTTAAGTCAGTAGAACTTACGCAGCAGGTTTGTTAAAAATTGAAATTATATATTTATTGTTGTTTACATGAATTTTACACAAGTATCCCATCTAAACATTACTATTGCCCGAAAACGTACCTCCATGGAAAGCTTGGCGCCATGTGATGCCCCATGTTTACGACCATCAATCATTCCTTGCCGCGTGCCTTCATTGAACCCTTCGCGGTACCCCTCTACATGGAACCTGAAACCATTAAGAACGCATACTGTGATCGCGGACCTACACCTACAACGCTAGCCAATAAGCTAACTAACAAAACAGCAAGGCTTCATGCTGGTAACCTAGCATAGTCACCTCTCTCCCTTCTGGCTAGTTATCTATATAAACAAATGCAAGGCAGTGTATAACCTACCTGTCGTCAGCCATGACAATACAGTCAAATAAATCGTCACTTTCGCGGGACATATTAATAGAGTAGATAGTTGTTTGTCTATGAAAAATACTGCTTTTTCGCTGTCTAGCTCAGAGCAATCTCATCTGTAAACTTCCGCTTTCATCTACCGGTGTCTACCAGGTGACTACATCCAGCAATGCTTTCATTGGACAGCTCAGAGGTTAACTTGCGCATCACTGCCATCTACTGTATTGGAGTGTTTTTTAAATTTCTTCAGTAGATTTTAATGGCGAAACACACCATTTGATTTGTTCATTCTAAAAAAAGATTATCTAAATACAGGCAAAGGGGGCATTGCCCCTCCAGATCTGAATCTGTGCCCCCCCAGTTTTGTTTCCCCATAAACACTGCAAATGGTATATGTATTAGATATGCCCCCTCATTTATAAAAAATGCCCCCTCAGTCATTTCATCCTGCAGCCGGGCCTGTATGCATCCGTGGGCCTATATATGACAATACTGATTCTAGCTCCCTAAAGGACTAGGCTACCCCGACAAAGGATTACAAAGATGCCAGAAAATACAGAAAACAAACAAATATATTTATTTTATGTCACTGAACGAGAAATATAAAAAAGCACTGAGGATTACAATTTGCTTATGTTTGTCCATACATTCTGAGAATATGTAGCTCAATCACACGGGCCTTAGCTGGTTTCTCTAGGATGGTTTTAAACAAATCGCTGTTACAAGGTATAGTTGAAATAATTATAGTAAAACATTGTCACTGTGAATCATAGAAGAAAAGTTCCATTTCAAGCCTACACTGAATAATCAAAGTTCATCTAGCAGCCTAAACTCAAGAGGGCGCAAGAAGACAAAAAAAACATTGATAGCGTTCGAAAATGTGGTTGTGTTCATCCACCAAACAAAAACATCTAGTGCTGTTTAAAGGTCAAGCACAGGAGGAACTTGCATCTAATGATGCAACATTGTGAAAGTGATATCACAAAAGATTCAAGGGGGGAACATGGTGTTTGCTATTAGCTTGTGCTACATGTTTAATTGTACAGAAGGTATCTACTCCTACAGTCCCTAATACAGGGCTTGGAATATGATCAGTGAAGAGGGCTGGTTTGCCAAAGACGGGTAAGATCCCACCATTGAAACCCAGACAACCTAAGCTAGACACATCATATATATGTACTAGGTACGCAAACATGCAAGCATAGGGTGATTAATAAAAAAGATAATGATGAACACAATTATAATATATAATATAATTATTTATTAATATAATATAATTATTTATATAATATAATTATTTATTATATAAAAATGTATTAATGAGGAGGAACACTAGTTGAAACCTTTTCTCAAAAACAAATTCAGGTCACTCCCTCCTTGTTTGTTGATGAAACTGGACGGACTTATCTGATTGTATTCATTGTAATGTGATTTCAAAATATTCAACTTACATTTAGGCCAACATTTTGTGCTAATTCCAGAAATGTTCCTTTCCTATAACCTTCCGCCTGCTACCACCCAGGCTCACCAGTGTCCCATGCTGGTTGGAAACGTTAATATTGTAGCCGTTTTGGAGGATGTGTTCCTTGAAGGTGCAATCATCACATAGAGTCTTGCACTTAGCAAGTATAATCTACCACTGGACACAACAGTTGGTCTTATTGCATATACACGACCGTTGTAAAGTTTGGGGTCTCTTAGAAATGTCCTTGTTTTCCATGAAAATATACATTAAATGAGTTTGAATAGGAAATATAGCAATATTAATAGGTAATATAGTTACTGACTAGGTTATAAATAATGATTTTTAATTGAAGTAATAATTGTGTCCTTCAAACTTTGCTTTCAAAGAATCATCCATTTGCAGCAATTAGAGCCTTGCAGACCTTTTGCATTTTAGTTGTAAATTTGCTGAGGTAATCTGAAGAGATTTCACCCCATGCTTCCTGAAGCAGCTCCCACAAGTTGGATTGGCTTGAAGCTGCTCCCACAGCAGCTCAATAGGTTTGAGATCCGGTGACTGTACTGGCCACTCCATTATAGACAAAATACCAGCTGACTTCTCCCTACATAGTTCTTGCATAGTTTGGAGCTGTGCTTTGGATCATTGTCCTGATGTAGGAGGAAATTGGCTCTGATCAAGTGCTGTCCACATGGTATGACATGGCGTTGCAAAATGGAGTGATAGCCTTCCTTTTTCAAGATCCCTTTTACCCTGTACAAATCTCCCACTTTACCACCACCAAAGCAACCCCAGATCATCACATTGCCTCCACTATGCTTGACAGATGCCCTCAAGCACTCCTCCAGCATCCTTTCATTTGGTCTGTGTCTCACGAATGTTCTTTATTATGATCCGAACACCTCAAACTCCATAACACTTTTCCAACCCTCCTCTGTCCAGTGTCTGTGTTCTTTTGCCCGTCTTAATCTTTTCTTTTTATTGGCCAATCTGAGTTATGGCTTTTTCTTTGCAACTCTACTGAGAAGGTCAGAATCCCGGAGTAACCTCTTCACTGTTGACGTTGAGACTGGTGTCTGTTTCATGAAGCTGCCAGTTGAGGACCCGTGAGGTGTCTGTTTCTCAAGCTAGACACTTTAATGTATTTGTTCTCTTGCTCAGTTATGCTCTGAAGTCTCCCACTCTTTCTATTCTGGTTACAGACAGTTTGTGCTGTTCGACCAAGGGAGTAGTACACAGCTTTGTGCATGATCTATATTTTTTTGGCAATATCTGGAATAGTCTTCATTTATCAGAATAGACATGTAATTGTTGATGAGGCATGCACACAAGCACAGGGAGAAGAGAGGACATTTAATAATAGAACTTGAATTATATCAAAAGAAACACTACACAACTAGACAGGACTGAACAGAACAACTGAAACAAAAGGCATACGCTAAACACAGACCGACAAGACACACTGGGAAAGGAGGTACTTAAATAGGAACAGTGATTAGGGAAACAGGCGAGGGCGATAAACAACAAAACCCGTGTCCTTGATCCAAATGAGGGAGAGAGAGCATTGGATCTCACAGGCAAACGCCGTTCCAGGACGTGACAGTAACCCCCCCCAAAGGTGCGGCTCTAGCCGAAAGACACAGAAGGAGGGAGGGGGTCCAAAGGCAGCAGCAGGCAAACCTGGTGCATCGCTGAAGCCCACAGTCGTACGGAAAGGGCTCCGTGAGCAACCAGAAGAGACGATCTCAAAGAAGAAAATCAGAAGGGGCCGGCTGTGGCTTTGCCCCAGGACTGGACAGTGGGAACGGTGAAGGAACTTCTGGGGCACTCTCCTCTTCAGCAGCAGCAGGGGCCGATGGTCTTCTTTGTAATCCCGGATCCGCCTCCGTGGGGGTCCTGCGACGGAGCCGGCACACTGTAGCACACTAGACCTCGGGCACCCCTCACGACCGGCCAACCCGGTCGCTGCACCCACTGTCATAGCTCCCCCCCAAAAAAAACATTTAAGGGGGAACCATCCACCAGACACGTACCCTCTCTCCCGGGTCCTCCGTTCACTCTCTGCGTGCTGGTTTGGTCGGTCTTTCGGTAATGTTGAAAACATGGCAGGACACAAGGCTGCCATGCCAGAACGTGACAAGACTGACGAGTTTCAGAAGAAAGTTCTTTGTTTCTGGCCATTTTGAGCCTGTTATCGAACCCACAATTGTTGATGCTCTAGATACCCAAACCACTCTAAAGGCAGGTATATTGCTTCATTAATCAGTACAACAGTTTTCAGATGTGCTAACATAACTGCAAAAGGGTTTTCTAATGATCAATTAGCCTTTTAAAATGATCAACTTGGATTAACAAACACAATGTTCCGCCGGAACACAGGACCGATGGTTTCTGATAATGTACACCTATGTAGATATTCCATTAAAAATTTACAGCCAAAAAGATTTACAGCCATTTACAGCTACAATAGTCATTTACAACATTAACATTGTCTACATTGTATTTCTATTACTTTCTATATACTGTTATTTTAGTTGACAAAAAAATACCTTTCTTTCAAACACACAGACATTTCTAAGTGACCCCAAACTTTTGAACATTAGTGTTGTCACTAGGAAAACACCTTTCAATATTTGTCAAATACCAGTAGTATGGAACTGGCTTTGAGGTCCAGAGTTGAGTTTGAGTGCCTTCAGAAAGTATTCAGACCCATTCACTTTTTCTACATTTTGTTGTGTAATAGGCTTTATTCATAGTTGAGTCAATTTACACTACCGTTCAAAAGTCAAAAATGTAGATAAACATTTTGTTAAACAAAACAATTCCATTATTTATTTTTTGTCTCCAAATGTTTATTTGTGGTATGCATTAATTTTAGAGTACATTAACTCATTAAACTGTGTGAATTTCAAGAAAAAAACTGAAAAATGTAGGTTACCAAAAAAAGTGACCATAAGTGTGTTGTTTGCTATCAATCTACAATTGATTGGAGATAACCTGTGACAAATTCAATTGATTAGACAGGATTGAGAAAGGCACACACCTGTCTATATAAGGTCCAATACTCCACAGTGTGTTTCAGAGCAAAAACCAAGTCATGACAATCAAGGAACCCTCAGTAGACCTCAAAGATACAATAGTGTCGAAGCATAGATCTGGGGAAGATTATAAAAAATATGGTTAACACTTTCCGAAAAAGGTAAATTAACTAACATTAACAAATACAGTTAACATAAACAAATGATGAACAAAGACATAAACAAACGGTTAACAATGATAACCCTTACTTTATTATTGGCTTACAAATGTGTATGGTCATTTGTTCATGTTGACACAGGAACACACAGTTTTTGCAAGAAAACACAGTCTGTACTATAATTGGTTAATGTTGATACAGGACATCCATTTATGTAGCTAGTTGTTTGCATGAACAATAAGCTAAGTAATATAAACTATTAATAAGACTGTTACACATGCAGTATGTGTATTTGTATTTGTACTGTATGTGTATTTGTGTTTTTCCTCTCCTTCTGCCCTAATCAAAGGTGTCCCTTATATTCCTGATTGTTGTTATTAGCGTGTCCTACTTGTCAGTCATCAGTTCATCTTCTGATTGCTGAGGTGGACCAATCAGTGGACACTCCTCCTGATTGCATCACCTGTTCCTGTTTTCAGTAACCCAATCACATTACACATCCCCTGGTTTAAAAACCCAGTCAGTGGTTTCTCCCCCAGACTCGTTTTGCTTTCTCACACTTTAGGAAACACAGACACAAACCTCTTGCACAGACCTTTTGATAGATAGACAGACTGCATTCATTCCTTTGTTCCTTCATACACCACCTAGTTTAGTGATTGCCCATACATCTCACTTTGTCCTGTTTCATTTGAACGTGTGCTACTGTGGTGTTTTGTTTGCTGTTGTCTAATCACTTGTTTGCTGTTTAGTCCCTGTTTAACCTGTGTTGTTTTTACCTGGGAAAAGGGGATTTTTAACAAGTTGCTCTCGGGCATACACAAACTGTTTGTGATTCTTAATGTAGGATAATTCCTTACTTTACTTAAGAGGACACAACCTAATTACCTAATATGTAAGGTCTGTGTCAAAGTCTTTTTATCTATCAAATGCACCGAATAACACAGCGTCATTCTGAACAATGAAATTCTTGTGACATGGCACACGGCATCTGCGCTGTAGAATTAAGAAATATATAAAGCAAAAATATACATAATGTAAACTAGAAGCAATTTTAAAGAGTGAATGGAGAATATGAATAGAAGTATTGAATATTAGAAATATAAGTGTAATATGCCGATGAATGGTACATTAAAATATTCCAATGTACATAGAACGTAATCAGAGCATTTGGAATGTTCATGTGATTAATATGATTCTAGATCTTGCTATGATTCTAGATCTTGATTCTAGATGTTGCTGGTTGTGAGTCTGGAAGAGCGTGCCCTGATGCTCCGGTAGCGTATACCTGCCTGGGTGGCTGTAGTCTTTGATGATGTTCTGTGCTTTCCTAAGGTATCGTGTGTGTGGTAGATGCTTTGCACAGAGGGGAAATGGCAGCCGATGATGTGCACCGCAGACTTCACCACCCTCTGGAGGGCCTTGTGATCAGCAGTGGAGCAGCCGCCATACCAGGCAGTAATACTGCCTGAGAGGATGCCCCCAGTGGTGCACCTGTAGAAGTTGGTGAGAGTTTTTGCAGACATGCAGAGTCTCCTATATCTCCTCCTGTTTTCACTGCCGAATCTGCTTGCCTGGACCAGGTGTGGTCATCTTTGATGAACACACTGTGGAACATGAAATCGGAGACTCTCTCCACTTCAGCTCCATTGATGTGTATAGGGGGATGACCCCCCCCCCTCTGCTGCTTCCTGAAATCCACAATAATCTCCTTAGTCGTACAGATGTTGAGAGAGAGGTTGTGGTCCTGGCACCATGTAGGCAGGTCGCCTACCTCCTCTCTGTAAGCAGTGTCGTCATTGTTGGAGATGAGACCCAGGATGGTTGTGTTGTCTGCAAACTTAAGGATGACGTTGGAGCTGTGTGTGGCCACGCGGTCATGCATGAACAGGGAGTACAGGAGGACAGGGGTGAACAACAGAATTTGGACGTTTATTTGTATTTTATGCAGAGTCGCAACTTTTTGGGAAACAGGGTTGTATATTACTTAGTGTGATGGTGCGAGTATAACAAGTGCTTAAAAGTGAGGCAGAAAATGAAAAGAAAACGAGCAACAGTGATGCAATAGTCTTTCTTTATATGATTTCAAAGGGTTTCACAACCGCATCAACATGGTCAATCGACAGACAAATAATAATCTGTGAGGTGCGGTGGGTGAACAACAGAATTTAAACACAACTAAACAGTGATTGGTAACAGGTGCGTCCTCGGGATGTGCTGCAGTTATAACTCTACTGTCGGTGGAGCGCCAGAGAGTAAGGGGAGCTGCTGTGCCACACAGAGCAGACGTTACAGTAACCCCGGCGCAGCTCCTGACCACGCCACCCGCCGGCGCCTCAGGCGACCCCGAGGGCGAGGAGCAGGCCGGTCCTGACGGCGAGCATTGAACTCCGATGTCAGGGAGGGGTCGCAGATGTCCACCGCTCGGACCCAGCTGCACTCCCCCCAGGGCCGTAACCCGCCCAGTCCACCAGGTACTGGACTTGGCCCCGCCACAGCCGGGAGTCCAGGATAGAGATCACCCAAAACACCAGACCCCCAGCCACCTCCACCGGGGGTGGAGGCGCCCTGCCTGGTCATGAAGGCTTTCCAGACACAAGATGTTAACTGGGGGCCGTGGTCTGTCACGATGTCCTCCGGAAGCCCATACAGCCGGAACACCTGCTGGAACAGCACCTCAGCGACCTGTAGAGCCGAGGGGAGACCAGGTAGTGGAATGAACCTAACCATCTTTGAGAACCTGTCCACTACCACAGCGATGGTGTTCTTCCCCTCTGCTGGCGGCAAGTCTGTAACAAAGTCCACCGCCAGGTGTGACCAAGGCCGCTGAGGCACTGGGAGAGGATGCAGTTTCCCCACTAGAGCTGTTCGTGGCACCTTAGACTGTGAGCACACGGAGCACGACATGATGTACTATTGCACAGTCCTCCCCATACCAGGCCACCAGTATTTCGCCCTGAGCGCCTCCAGGGTGAAGAAGGGGAGATGGAATGGCGGATGTGCCCCTGCCCCAGCGTCTCCTTGATGTAGATCTCCATAGCGTCCGTTTTGGCCACAGAGAGTGGGTAGATCTTGTTCCTGGGGGGCAGGGCCTCTGGCAGGAGATCAATGGCGCAGTCCCAGGAGCGGTGAGGAGGGAGACACCTGGCATTTTGGTGGAGAACACCCCGCTTAGATCTGCATACTCTGGCGGGATGTTTGCTGGGAGGGCGCCTGCAGGACGTGGCTCCACACGTCACCGTCAGGCAGGTGTTCTGGCACAGCCTCGACCATCCCAGGATCTTCCGTTTGCTCTAGGCGATGTTGGGGTCTTGCTGTTGGAGCCATGGAAGACCCAGGATGACGAGGTGTATGGACAACGTCATAACCAGCAATTCCAGTCTCTCTTGATGGCAGCTGTTGATGGTAAGTGTGAGAGGGAGAGTCAAGTGGGTAATGGAGCCGGACCCTACCGGACGGCCATCCATAGCCTGAATGGGCATCGAGGACCTCAAACGGCGCAATGGCAGCTGGAGTACATTGACAAGGGACTGGTCAATGAAGCTCCGGAGTCAATCAGGGCCATATAGGGTGAGAGGGAAAACCACCAGACAGCACAATCAGACAACAGAAAGGGCTGGTAATGTTACATAAGCGTAAGGCACCTACTGTGCCCGACTGCACTGTCTGGGTGCTCATCCCGTTCCTGCTCCACATCTGGGCCAAGGAGCACCCCTTTCCAGTAATGCCCCTTCTCCCCGCAGAACAGGCACAGACGCTGACGACTCCGGCATTCTCTCTCCTCCGCGAGGAGCCCGGTGATTCCCAGCTCCATGGGCTCTGGCTCCATCTGAGAGGGTGGGTGATGGGAACGGCGTGCCAGGTGGTCATGGTCCCGGAGCTGCCCATTGATGGCAATTGCCTGGGCAATGAAGGCGTCCAGCGACATGGAACGGCTTACGCACGCCAGCTCCATTTGGATCTCCGTCCGCAATCCCCGTCCTCAGAGCTGGCTCGTTCCACCCGCTGGATGCCACCAGCATCCAGAACGACAGGGCATACTCTGAGGCTGTGCTGTTGCCCTGCCTCAGGTGCGAAAGTCGCTCGCCCCCATCCTGACCCTCTGCAGGATAGTCAAAAACGTCTCGGAATTGCGCCATGAGTCTGGGAAACACCCTCAGTTCCCCAGACCCGCTGTCCTAAAGCACTGTTGCCCATTTGAGGGCACGCCCAGTGAAAAGGAAGATTATCGCGGTTACCTTCTCGTAGTCGGAGACCGGCTGGTCACCGGATTGCCATCATACAGTTCTGGCAAGGCTCTCCAGGGTTCCCTCTCCTGGGCACGACTAGACTCCACACAGTCGACTTGGGGGGACACTGCCGCTCCGGCAGGCTCAACAGGGCTCTCCCCACCTGACCGTGCTGCCAGGTGAGACATCATCTCACCGAAAGCTGTTACCAACTCGGCGATCTGTCCCTCCATGGCGCGGATCAATCAATCAATCAAATTTATTTATAAAGCCCTTTTTACATCAGCAGTTGTCACAAAGTGCTTTTACAAAACACCCGGCCTTAAAACCCCAAGGAGCAAACAACAGTAGTGTTGAATTTCAGTGGCTAGGAAAAACTCCCTAAGAAGGCCGAAATTTAGGAAGAAACCTAGAGAGGACCCAGGCTCAGAGGGGTG
>JACXGI010000740.1:18176-118805 GCA_016801175.1 Esox masquinongy | reverse complement strand
CCACATTTTTGAATGGGTTTTGTTTCACAATCCTCTCCAGGGTGCGGTTATCCCTATTGCTTGTACACTTTTTTCTACCACATCTTTTCCTTCCCTTCGCCTCTCTATTAATGTGCTTGGACACAGAGCTCTGTGAACAGCCAGCCTCTTTAACAATGACCTTTTGTGTCTTGCCCTCCTTGTGCAAGGTGTCAATGGTTGTCTTTTGGACAGCTGTCAAGTTAGCAGTCTTCCCCATGATTGTGTAGCCTACAGAACTAGACTGAGAGACCATTTAAAGGCCTTTGCAGGTGTTTTGAGTTAATTAGCTGATTAGAGTGGGGCACCAGGTGTCTTCAATATTGAACCTTTTCACAATATTCTAATTTTCTGAGATACTGAATTTGGGGTTTTCATTAGTTGTCAGTTATAATCATCAAAATTAAAAGGAATAAACACTTGAAATATATCAGTCTGTGTGGAATGAATGTATACATTATACAAGTTCCACTTTTTGAATGGAATTACTGAAATAAATCAACTTTTTGATGATATTCTAATTATATTACCAGCACTTGTATATGTGTGTGTGTGTGTGTGTGTGTGTGTGTGTGTGTGTGTGTATATATATATAATATATACACACACACCTCCGGAAAAAATCAAGAGACCACTGCACCTTTTTTTTCCCTTTCCAAAACAGTTGAAAAGGAAAGTTTTGAGTGAGGAACAGAAGTGTTCAATTTGCAGTGGTCTCTTAATTTTAACCCTTCTGTTCCTCACTCAAAACCTTCCTTTTCAACTTTTTTGGAAAGGAAAGAAAAAGGTGCAGTGGTCTCTTAATTTTTCCAGAGGTGTATATATGTACACACTGTATACACACATCTTGGGCGTTGTGGGCTAAACTGGTAGATATTCATCGTTCCCTAGAAATATCCATTATTATTAGTTAGAATCTAATCTTAATTATGGATGAAGTAATTTCTATTTAAAAATAATAACTTGACACATTCACCGTAAATATGAACATTTATTAAAGTACACAATTTTGTATTTCCATTGGTTTTCCAAACTATTGTGAAGGTTTTTCAGTATTGTTTTTAAAATGCCGCCATCACTTCAGTGTAGAATGGTAGAAATGTACACTGACAATCCGGTAAAACGGCATCCAATAAGCTAGTTTGGTACATATTGTATAATGGAGTTTCACAGACTTCATTATCTTAAAAGTAGTTAGGAGAGTCAAACCAAAACCTTATAGACATTTTTTTGCAAATGCCAAATTTGGTTCATTTAGCTTTTCTATTGAGGCATTTACAGATGGATGAGATAAATGTGTCAAAGAAAAAACAATATATATTTTTAGGTCTTGCACTGCATGATTCCTTGATCTTTTTGCTAATAGATATTACTCTAATTTCAGCAGCGAATTGAGAATAACATGGATGAGATTTAGAAACAGAAACACAAAGTGGGAGGGAGGGAACCCTGTTGTTGACATGCTACAGGCACTGCATGGCTTCGTTCCAACTAGGCACCACACCTGACCAACGGACCTAACTGATCAGTTCAATAATTACCTACATTAACTGACCTGGTCTTACATGTCCAATAAATAAAAACACAAAATGCTTACAAAACCCCAGGACCAGAGTTCCCCACCTCGCCACTAAGTGACAGAAATAATCAATACCAGCACAAAACCTAAATGATTCCTATAAGCCAGTGATTTTGTATTATTCATGCATTTTCCTTAATGATAATGAAACCTCAAAAGGCATCACCAATAATCTGTGCCTCATAATGTCCCGGAACACGTCGTAGTGCCAATTATAAGTGGTTCCTTTATGCGGAATCTGTTTCAAGAGCTTTCTTGAGTCAGTGCATCAATCCTACCCATGGGTAAGCTTTGTTTTACCCATCACTGAAGCACATCATTGGAACACAACTATTGAATGACACAGCATTGCTACTCTTATAGTGAATGACATCTTGAAGCTGTGTAAATACAGTGCCTTCAGAAAGCAATCAGACCCTTTCACTTTTTCCAAATTTTGTTTTAGACTTAATTTATAATTGATTAAATATATTTACTTACCCATCCCTCACCACAAAATGTCCCATAATGACAAAGAAATTGATAAAGAAATTATTCCAATTTATTGAAGATGAAAAGATCAACAGAGAAAGCACAGAGAGGTCCTTGAAGAACACCTTTTTCAGAGCGTGCAGGACCTCAGATTGAGGTGAAGATTCATCTTTCAGCACAACAAGGACCCAAAGCACACAGCCAAGACAACTCTTGAGTGGACAAGTCTGTGAATGTCTTTGAGTGGCCCAGCCAAATCCCAGACAAATCCAACTGAACATCGGTAGACCTTAAGATCCCAGTTCAATAACACTCCCCATCCAATCTGATGGAGCTGGAGGGGATCTACTGTACAAAAACTGCCCAAATCCAGGTGTGCAAAACTGGTTGGGACCACCCAAGTAGGCGCTTCTACAAAGTATGATGTGAACAAAGGGTCTGAAAATGTTGATGTTTCACATTTTTTTTCAACAAAATGGCACACATTTCTAAAAATGTGTTGCATGGGTTAATGTGCGTAGGTTGATGGCTGCAAATGTAATCCATTATAAATGTCTATATCACAAAGTGTGGAGAAAGTGACTGGCTCTAAATGTAATCAGTTAGAAATGTCTATAACACAAAGTGTGGAGAAAGTGAATGGCTCTAAATACTTTCCTAAGGCTGAATTACTAGCAATTAACACATTTTCGTGGCTTGCTTTGGGCTTACAATTCTAGTAAATGGACTTTGTATGAAAAAATAACTGTGCTAAACTAGGATCTCATTAAGAAAATCGAAGCTACACAAAAGTATGGTAAGAAAATAGTGTTATCTTGCATTAACTAACAATCGGGATACAAGAGGATTTTGTCTGTTTGTAACACATCTCAGTTTCTTTACAGACAGGGAAACACAACATTGAAGATGACACCAGTAATACATCCCAACTACAACTCCTACGGTTAATTCAGAAGATAGTGTATCACTTGAACCGGTTGCTATAGTGTCTACAGGTTGTCACAAACATGACTTGCGCCATCTGTTCCAAATGTGCAGATAGAAATGCTGATGTGTAAAAGACTCTTGAGGTCAGACAATCATCAAATCTACACAATGTGTTTCTATGTAGACGTTCTGTGACATTGCAACCTCCTGAACAGAAACCAAAGATGGGCCGAGCCAATCATGAGCCACCGTAATCCTTTTAGGTAATACTGGCACCTTTCTGGCATGTTCCGTTAAGGAAACACCTTGTATGTGAAATTTGTGAACAATTTAGCTTGCAATCCTAAACACCATAAGTTTTAGGGTAAATATATCTTTCATAAAGCATAGTTTTTTTCTATTGATGACAACAATTGGCTAAATGTCAGCCCAGTTTCATCTCGTTCCATAGGCTTGGCCTGCCTGGCCACTGGGCTTTCTCTTCCCATGGGGAGTGGAAATGACAACCTGATGTTTCACATGTATACATCCAATGGGCTGTCTGGCTCCGTTTCCATTTGTGCCCCTGGTGTCATTGGTAATAATTACACCTTGTATGAGCTTATGACAGGCCATCTTGGAGCCTGGCGTCACATGCAGCAGTAGTTAGCTTAAGCATGTCAGCTTTTAATATTTATTTCATGCTTTTAACAGCTATGTGAGTGTTCTAATGACAGAGTCCCAGGAAAAGTTTCCCAAAGATACTCTACTGAGGGTATGACAAAACTTTACATATTAAATGAACAAGGTATTGCACAGGTTAATTAAAAAAGGCAACAATAAATATACAGCAAATTCACATAACATTTACATTAAACTTTTAGTCAGGTTTTGGAAGATTTTAGGATCAGTCTAGTGTCAGTCGTGTTGGGGAGGAGCAGAAGGAGAGACTTAACTAGTCATCCCATTCCTCATCATCCTCGAAATCCTCCTCCTCATCATCATCTTCATCTTCATCTAAAACAAATGGTAAAGCAAACTTGTAAACAAAACAAAGACATCTACCTCTTCATATTGAGCGAAACTAGTAATAACACAATTACCATGAGTTCTCAAAGAACACCAGTACAGTTCAGCATCTTGGCAGCTGCTTGTGTCATCCAATGCTTGAAGGGCACAAGACTTTTCACCCGCACAACTAAAACCTAGGTCTAAGCTTGGTGAGCTGAGGGAAGTCTTCGGGTCTCAGTCCCAGCTACTGCGCTAGCAAAGTCATTTCCATTACACTGACAATGGGCACCTACCGGAGGAGTGGATGGCTTTGCTCCTCTTCTGCATTACTTCCATAAGTGCCCCCACTATGCCTGCCGAGGGTGCTGGTGTAGGGGAGCCAGAGTCTGGACTGTCTGGGACCTGAGGCGAGCACACACAGTTAGAAAACCACACAACATGAAAACGCTCACTAACATACAGAGGGTTATACCACACACACTTTGGCACAGATTACAGGAAAATACTTTGGAAACAGTATAGAAGCCTGCACATTTGAACATTACAATGGTCAGATGACACACAGACTTGAATTAAGAATAGAACCCGAAAAACAGCTATATGCGTCAACAATAAAAACCTGGATATAATAAGCGCAAAGCATGGCTTAGCCTTCTTTTTTAATTCTGAAAGTGTAGCAAGTGTAGCAAAGGTAGCAATATTGTGATGAAATTGTTTGAGGCATTTTGGTTCAAATAACTAAGACCGTGCTGAGCTGAAAGGCCTGAAAAATCATCTCTTATTCAAACTTTTTCATAAGTAAATGTTTCTTTTGCTATTTAAGTTGTATGTATGTGTAGGAACAATGATAATACACTTTTAATAACCTGTTTCAGGGCTTATTTAGATTCAACAAAATTTTCCAAGACATATCAAAAAGGACTTGAGACGTTAGATTATTTTGTTGTGGTATAGTTGCAGATGGCGATAGCTCGAGATGCCACCTTCCAAAGTAGTGTGCCATTTTTTGAAAGAGCTCCCCCAGAGGTTTGCAAGTATGAAGACAATTTTGGTCAAAACTGTATCAAGTTTCTGTGCAGCGTGCATGCATATCACTTGATTTCCTCTTGATTGACGTGCTCTATCCTGCTTAATATGTCAAACATGCTGGTGTAAATTCAAACGCTATGGAAATTATTATGCAACCTAACATTCCTATCTAGAGTTTTATTTTCACTTGTAATATAAATAAGCCCTAAGTGATAGTATCTACATTACTGAAATACCTGATTAACATACTGCCCTGTTGCTGTATGAGTGACTCCCAACTAAAATATTATTAAAAGATGAATACAAGCCAGAAAACAATGGTTTTAGCCTAGATTTTAAAGTGGTCAATGTTGGAGCAGTGACTAAATGCTGCCTTACCAAACTTCCTTACTCTCAGAACTCACTGCAGTGCGCTGTGGAGAGGAATGCTTTTTGTGGTGGTGGTGGACTTACGGTTTTGAGCTGGATGCCCTGCCGTATCTGGTCAAGCAACGCATCCCGCCCCACAACGGTGGCCGGTGGCTTGAGAGCCGGTGGGTCGACCTTCTTGAGCTGGGCGCCGCCACGGATCTGCTCCAGCAGGGCCGACTTACCCCCCGAACCCGGAGGAGAGTGCGGCGACGCCACCCCACAGTCCACCTCTGGAGGAGGCGGCGGTGCAGGTGGGTGCGGTGGAGGAGGCAGAGGAGGTGTCACCCCGCCTCCGGAGGGTGGGGCTGCTGAGGGTGGAGGCGGTGGCGGCGGCGGCGGCGGTGGGGCCTGGGGTGCGAGGGCAGTGTGCGAGGGCGGAGGGGGAAGAGGTGGCTGGTGGCCGTGGCTACCTCTGGTGGGGGGCGGAGGGGGAGGAGGCGGGGGAGCTCCTAGGGTACCAGGCCTGGAAGGGCGCGGCGGGGGAGGGGCAGAGGTCGGGGCCCGAGAGGGGGGAGGCGGCGGCGGGGCGCCCCGGCCACCGCGCAGTGGTGGGGGTGGGGGGGCAGGGCTTGAGCTGTGGGGCGGGGGAGGGGGAGGGGGGCCAGCCCGAGAGGGAGGCGGGGGCGGGGCTGAGGGAGACAAAGGTGAAGAAAGACCGCAAAGTAAGCTGAGGTCGCAACATCCCATTGAGAAGCGTTTGACTTACTGGGATGGACTGGAGTAAGGCCCAGGTCCATTACATATTAGAGCAGTGCCAAACAACACGCTACAATCAAATGTTAACATGTCACTCAACACGCATGTCCAAGTAGTACATCAGTATTGATATCCGACCGGTGCAGTATTTTCCTGATCACATCACATTCAGGATGACGCTGATCACGTCTCCATGTGTAACTGAAACGTTGTCATCCTGATACTGTTTTTCAAATCACTCCAATAGACAGCAGACTGCGATTATCACCCAAAAGCAAACAGAAGTGCTAAAAACACCACAAGTATACATTCTCTGAGCACAGAGGTAGAATACTGTACCTAGACACTCAATTTCTAAATTGGTTACACCAATTTCGTACATTGACCACTGAAAAGCACAGAAATTCACTTCTGGACTCATTCTACATTATAGCCTTTCAACTAATCATTTAACTTCTGACAAACCACAAGCAAATTGTCAGCTTTACCTAGTCATGCAGGTCAATGTTCACACAGTCAACATCCGAGGCATAAACACATCAACCGCAACTCTAATGAAACACACAGATAGTTACCTACCACACCTACTGGGCGGCCCTGGGAAAAGACCACATAATTAAGCTCCATGTGGCTTCCGCCATCTTATTAGCAGTGAGGTAAATACTTGTCAAGAATGTTCTGCACATTCAAAGTAGGTGGTTTCCTTGACACCTGGGACACCAGGGGCAGTTGAGGTGAGCTCACCTTGCCTTCGGAGTTCGTTCTTGACGGCCTCGACGCCTCCTTTCTTTTCGATGAAGTCGTAGATGACCTTGGAGGTCTCCTTGTCTTTGAGTTGAGCCTCTGAGATGCCGCACATGTCGAATAGGTTCTTCAGCTCAGGGTCCAGGTTATTCAACTGGAACAGAGAAATGGAGGCAGGTAGAACGGCCCTGTCAGAACTCGCCCTGAAACTTCATGTTTTGTGGTATTGTATCTTCTGAGGATAGCCTCTCAGGTGTTTTGTAAAGACTACAATCCCACTGTGCAAAAACAGCTTGTAACATAAAATGTAACTCCAATTTAAATCACGCAAGATTCCATTACAAAGTGCTATTCTGCCATCTAGTGGATGGAAAGGGGTATTTCTCCAAGTTGGGTGCAAAACAAAACATGTTTTTTAACGTACTGAGACTGTTCGGTTCATCATAATCATGCAATACTTGTGTGAACATTAAAATCAATGGTCCATATCATCAAACGACTGTTTTATGCTTCACATGGGTCTGTTTGATATTACAGTATGCATGATTAATCAAGGAAATAGACAACTAAACCCAACAGTTCAATCGTTCATGCTCATTAAAACAGCTGGCATTCTGTCCATTAATGAGTCCTCTGGTTGGCTTCATTCTTAGTAGGAGGCATCACTGCAGATTCAGACGGGGTTTTTAGAAGTCTGTGGTCCTCTGTAGCTGTTTATGGGTCAATAGTGGGTTCGATTCTGGCCTAGGACTACTCATACATGAAAACTGTGACAGTAGGTTGCTTAGAACAGCAGATAACCATATATTATATACCAGGCAGGTCGAGGAGAGGTTCATCATATACTCTGATCCTAGATGATTTATGAACAAGGTTAACTGAGCACAGATATTGTATGACTTGCCCCACTAAAGCATAGCTGCACGAAACAGTGACTAACAATTTTCTGGAATATTCCGTGTTGTCAGAGAGGCTTGTATGACAGCATCAGATGCATGATAAGTATGCACTGTACACAACCGAGGCCATTGTGTTGGTCAATCATGAGTCGGCCTCACAGGTCACCATTGTATGCCCATGAAGAGATGTGTGCATGTGTGTGTGGTACTCACATCGAAGCCGGTGTTTGGGTCCCAGCCCACATGACCGATGTGCCTGAAGAGAGGGACACGGGACAGGCGGATGAGCGCACGCATAATTTACCCGCACATGAGCAAATACACAAACAGGTGTGCAGCTGCGCATTAGACACGGAGCAAAGAAAATGTGCCAACAGTCATGTCTACCCACACCTTTTTTACATGCATGAGCGAACAAACAATCATTAATGCACGCAAACCAAGCCATTCAAGAGGTTCTCAAGACACATCGAAGCGTGTCCTGAAACGTGAACGCCAAGCTTCCGGTTCGTTCCTCGACTGCAGAAAACATTCAACACTTACAGAAAAACCCCAGAGGAACCATCACTCTCTACCAGTCCCGAAATCTATTCTAGACAAAGAAGTGCAGTAAACTCACTGGAAGTTGCTGGGGGTGCCTATGTCTGCCTTGGTGAGCTTCTTCCTCTTGCCCTTGACTTTCTTCTCCTTCTTGCTGAGGCTGCTGTGCAGCATGTTGTTGATGTGGTGGGGCTGGGAAGGCTGCTGGTGGTGGGAGTTGTGGAAGCGAACATTGTTGATCTCTGGGTTCTTGATATCCACTGTGGCCATGGGGAGAGCCAGGCCTATTGGTTGAAAGAAGAGTTGCAGGTGGGGGAGAAAAGAGGACGAATGAAGAGAAGCTTGTTAGAACCGAAAGCTTGGAAGCAGTGCTGTAGATCTCCAGAAGCAGATTTTCCCCCCCAGTAGATCTCAAAGGTTGTCCTTTCATTTCCTAGCACCCCCGACAATTTGTAATACAGAGACGCCAAACAGATCATGTAATCTTTTTGAATTATTCATCAGAAAGTATTACTTAATTTGCATACCTGACTAGAAGAAAATATGACTGTATAACTTGGTCTGTTTTGCCGATGGTAGTTTCTAAAATCGACATCACAATCAATTTTTGTCTTAGTAATAAATAAACTACAAACACTTTTCGGGACTGTGCAAGACAGGTAAATGTTAAAGCTGTTGAAAAGGCGAAACCAAAACCAATAAAACCATATTATTTTGTACTTACCACTACTCTAAATTCTATTTATTAATTTGTAAAAGTTGTTTTTGGAAATATTTCACATAGTCAAATTGGATTTCATTTCTTAATACACTACAGTTCAAATTGGATTACGAACATGAAATCTGCATGGCGACAACCCTACCGTTAAACAAGTCTCTCAGTTGGTTCTTAGTCCATGGTTCCTTTAGCACCATACACCTCTCCTTTTCCTGTTCATCTTCCTCCTCAAAGGAACAAGTGTCAGAAGGAAACAAACTTTGCTTGATGTCAACACTACCTTTAAACACCTCTCTCAGTCGGTTCTTACTGCTTGGTTCCTTTAGCACCACACACCCCACCTTTTTCCCTTCACCTTCCTCTTCCTCAAAGGAACAAGGGTCAGATGGATGTAAACTCTGTCTGACGACAACCCTACTCTCAAACACCTCTCTCAGCCAGTTCTTAATCCTTGGTTCCTTTAGCACCACACAACTTTCTATTTTCTCTTCCTTCTCCTCCTCCTGTCTATCTTCTTCAAAAGGACAGAGGCAGGACAACTTCCAATAAAGCCTGTCCACTAGCACTGGACACCCAAGCAGAACCAACCAGTCTTCAAACTTCAGCTCACTGTCCAGTGACTCCGTTAAAGACAGGCTTGATAAAGAGGTTGTGCAATAACATCCTTGCTCCATCCAGACGATAGCGTTTGGTCGACCAACAGACTGGCGAGGTTCTCAGTCTGCACTGGCCTATGCCAGGGAACAGCACAGAGGTCTCTCACAGAAAACCAAAGACACAGTGACAGAATCAATCTGGTTTGAAGCCAGTGCTTGTGCTGTGTGTGCGTTCCATATGAGCAGTAGACTGTGAGCCTTCATTTAAGGGCATTTTCATCAGAAATTATTCTTTTTAAAAACTGTCTAGCTCTGGCAAGGTGTTATCATGGCTAGGCAGCAATTTAAGTCTTGCACTAGATTAAAAGAGATGAAGTCAAAACTGTAACTTGGACATTCAGGAACATTCTATGTATTCTTGGTAGGAGACACGATTGCAGATCTGTCCTTGTGTTGATTTGGCCTCATGTCTGGTATAAAGCAGACTGAAGCAGGTTTTCCTCTAGGATTTGGCCTGAGCCAAATCCCTTCTATCTGAAAAACCCAGTCTTTGTTTAGGTCAAGCATACCCATACCATCATGCAGCCACTATCAAGCTTAAGAAGGAGGCAGGTAATCTGTGAAGTGTCATGTTGAATTTGTCCAAAACAGAAGAATTTGCATTTAGGCCTAAGTATACTGTATTTCTTTGACATTGTTTTAACACTATCATGTAAGTGCCTTGTTGCATTTGCGTGTTTTTAAAATGTGTTATTCTATGTATTTGTATCCTTCTTTTCACTCTGTAGTGACTACAATAATGACCTACATGACAATGTGGTTGATCCATCCTCAGTCCCAATCAAAACAACTGATAGTTGCCGTTTAAAAATCACTGCCTTGTGAGGACATCACTGGGCAGTTTCCTTCCTGTCTTGCAGCTCGGTTCAGAATGACAACAGCAACCAGATGTTTCTGGTTAGTTTAATACACCACCCAAAGCATAATCGTTAACTGGAACATACTTAAGGAGATACCCATCTACCAATCCCAGTCCTTAACGAGGCTTTCAAAACATGTACTAGTCTTTGTACTGGGCATAGAACATTTTTCATAAACCTAAACAAAAATGAAATGCATTTAACAGGTTTGCAAAGTCACAACCTCACTGTAGGCTATTAAATTGCATGGTAGTAATATGGGACCAATACACTCCTATACATAATTTGTCCAAATACTATTGATCAATGTACACAGTGTAAAATTGCGGTACACCCAACATGGAATAACCTCAAAGCTGTCAGTCTTTACTTTTACCTTAGTCACTGTATTATTTCAAATCTAAAGTGCTGGAACACAACAACAAGTGTGTCACTATCTATATAGATCTGAACCTCACTGTATACATTGGCCAACTTCAGAGCTGGGATTTGCATTGTTGACTTACACAAGTAACATCATACACTGATGTTGACTAATGGTTGGTTTCAAATTTAACTATTTTGTGGGACTGTACAAAGTTGATTCACTTTATAAAAGGCCAATTTCCAGTTTTTTTAAGAATGTTAATTTTAACCCCCTGTAAAAAATACAGGCCGACCTTAGAATTACACAAACTGACCTAATGGCAGTTAACCCTGACTGTTTCTCAGGCACTCATTGTGGCAGTGCCCAGACTGCTCTTATTTGTAGGGTTGAATGTAAAAGCCAAATCACAAATTGGACATTGTGCAAAAACTGATGAATATCCCCTTATGGAAATGATCTACTTCACTCCCAGTCAAACTCTTAATACATGCTTGTGGTCAAACCTCCCCTTGGTCCATGCCTCTGAATCACACCCAAGTCCATGTTCATTTCCACAAAACGCAGCTGTATCTGACATAATCAGTAATCCACAGCTAATCCCAACCAAATCCATGGATTTCAAAGCTATGGACAAAGACATGCATGCCAGACTTTGTATGCTCCCTTGAGACACGTAAAACTCATCTATCCACTTTGCTGGAAGCTTTCAATAGAGAACATGCAAATAACCTATGTAGTGGTATAGTGAATATTTCGGCAGTATGGAAATCAATGATTGCTGGACGAAGTCAATGCCTGTTCGGTCATTAACAGTCTTCAGAAAGAACAGTAACATTTCAGTGAATAGTCTGGGTGTCTGCATCCATCATAGAACGCAATCATTGCTCATTAGGTCAAGCTTGCATTGAGTCAGGCAGACTACATACTGCACAAAGGGCCTTGCAGCTGCTTGGGGAACTAAAAAAATAAAATGTTACTAACGGTACATCAAACAGTAGAATGTCTGATGTACAGTACAAGGTGTCATTTGAAAATGTGTTAGTGCATCATCAGTTCTTGTTATGTCAGTCACTGACATTACCTCAATTAGCCAGTGTGTGTTGATCCTGTAGCAGTACATACTGAGATTATAGACTCTTCTGTGTTTGCAAACATTGTCGCACCAAGGCAATGTGCGCCATGTTGGTGGCAGAACATAAGGCGTCTTTACGCACGGAAAGACATAAACAAGCAATCCATGCGTTTGGCTAACTCTGGGTAAGTTGAACAGATATCTTCATTTTAAAAACTTTTAGTATCAAAGTATATTGTGACCAGTACGACTAAATCCAGTATAATCATCGTAATAACATCTGATTCAGATCTAAGTCATTTGACAGATGCTCTCATCCAGAGTGACTTACAGTAAATAACAAAACCATTTCAGACCCACCTATTAAGGGCTGCCCATAATACAACCCAATAACGGCAATAGTGCCACTGTCTCACTTGTTGCTCCTCGCATCCCTCGTTAGTTTAGCCGACCATATCAAACCAGACTGTTGTTTAATGCATGTCAAACGTTGTTTTCCATAATCTTCATTCGCACGGTCTTGTTACTCAAAGAAGTTTGCACGTAGAAAAATGCATTTAGACCCAGCGTTTACTTGAAAAAGGAGTTTATTTAATGAAATGCATTCAGACGCCCCTGGCTTTTAAAAAGGGACAGGCCAGTCTGAGAGACTTGTTTAAATAGTGGTACAGTAAATGCAAGCATTAAATATCAAGAAATATCAGAGGGCTTCCTTTCCCAAAGCACACACTGTCAGCATGACACTGTATTATAACAAGGAAATATAAAGGATCTCATTGAGGATGCACAAAAAAATAACACCCTAAAATTTGAATCTAACCTTTCTATTTTCCCACTGGGAAACAGGACTGACATTACACAATGTAGAACATGGTAGGGTAGGAACCCTAAGGACAAAGGAACATGATGCGCCAGTTGCATTTCTAGCAGGTAGAGCATCACTTGCCACGTCAGGTTGTGCGTTGGATTACCTCAGTGGGCCAGTTGTGAGAAAGTCTGACAGTGTGTGCATTCGCTAATGTAAACCACTCTGGATTAAAGCATCTGCTAGATTATTTAAATGTAAAAAATGTAATGTTGGTGGATTTTAAGTTGTTTTGCCTATAGCACATTAAATTGAGGTATACTAGATAGAAGAAGAATACAGAAAGAGAGAGCGAGATAGACCCTATACACATGTCACATGAGAGGCTTCGTAATTTAACCTTGCAGCTGAATGTAACCCTAGGCCCAATGTCAGGCTTACATCCAGGGCCTATTCAAAAGAACAACAATTATTGAGACAACATTCACATTTCTGTAACATATACAAAATAAGCATATGACCTTTTCGATGTACATTTGCAATGGGGATCATGCTGATAAAGCTCGGCGATAGCGCTAAAGGACTAGATGGTGGCCTAGGTTGTTTCTTTAGTTTACTATGTATTTATTTTCATGAACAAAAAAGTTTATTTCAATAGAACAACAAGTCACTATAGTCACACAGATTGTAAATAAATCCCCAAAACAGTGAAAATTAAGGATGTCATAATTTTCAGGATAGGAGCGCTAAGTAAGTTAAAACTACTGTGTATTAAAGCTACTAGTATTAATGGACATGTAAATCTTGACATGCAAAGACCCAAACAGAATTCCATAGCTCAGTGCAGCCCAAATAATGTTGAATATGTTTCATCAAAAGTTAGCTAGCTTTTTTTTGCCAACTTAGTTACTAGCTGGGTTGCTAAGTGGAATTTTCTGAAATTAGCTGTTGCCTCCCCGCGAAAGCAGCTGCAATGTGCACAGGGGATCGAAATGAGCTATAAACTAAAAAAACATGCTGATAGGCAGACAGACTGAAATTCAATTACTTTTGGGGCAGTATGTTTACACCTTTATAAAGCACACTCTTTATTAGGTAGTGTTAGAGATGTTTAGGATATCCCTTTCTAAAGATCTCTCAAGCTAACTGGCAACTTCTTATGTCAACAAGAATTGACCTTTGACCTCACATCAGTAATCACATCTACGATACAGACCGAGCAAGGCATTTAATTTATGGTACAGTGTAGGGCTGTCATGATATCAGATTTTCACTACACGATTATCGTGGCCAAAAGAATTCACGGTAACGATATTATCGTGGTATTAATAGAAAATTTGAAGTAAAAAAATGCTATCAGTCAAATTCATCTTCAACTTTGTTTAATGTGTTTTTTTTCCCTCTTTTTTGGCAAATAATTACACACAAAATACGAGTGTATGGAGGTGGAGAGAGTCTGTAACCATAAGTCTACAAATAAAAATATACAAGCGAACAAAAAGAACAATTACACTTAATGGATAGTGAAAAAGCAACCAGATGAACTGCTGAACAAAAGATCCACAAGGCCTAACACCGAGAAGAGTTTTTGGAAAAATACAAAACATTTTCACCTAGTGAATAGGGTACGAAAAGGCATTAATTCAAATGCAAGTGTATATGTGATGCATGTGCTTAAACTACAACGATGCATGTAGTTTAAGCACATGCATCGTTTGTCCATGAATAAGGTATCGAAAAACCGAAAGGAGTTTTGGGAAAAATACAATGTCATTTTTTCCATGTGAATAGGCCACTAAAACGGCGTGTCTTTGAGGATCTCTCCCAGGGGTTCTAGTGGGGCTAACGAGTTGATTTCAACGCCAGTGCAAAGGTCTATTCTCATTGTTTAGGCACATGCATCGTTTGTCTATAAGTGACATGAATAAGGTATTGAAAAACCAAGAGGGGTTTTGGGAAAAATACAACTTTAGTTTTGCCTAGTGAATACGATATTATCATATATGTATTATTAACATGATATCAATTTCATTTTTTAAATATCACGGTTATTGTCAATACCGGTATATCACAACACCCCTAGTGCAGTGAACCACGGGTCCCAGTGTGCCACGTTATCCCAGAGGTTGACGGTCAACATAAAAAAATATATATAGTATTGCCAAAACTCACTACCAGCAAATCTAGCTATGTGAAACTCGCTACCTTGTTGATCAAAATGAAGCTCTTAGAGTAAATAGGTCTCGGAGTCATACTCTGAGCGTGTGTTTGTATGTCTGTCTATGTATACTGACTTATTAAATCATATTGCAGAGGTCTATGTTTGTGTCTGTACACATGCATGTACACAATATTATTTAATGTGGCTTGACTGATTATCCGATTATAGGACACATTTTTCACCTAAACATTTTAAAATAAGAACTATTATGTTCCACCACAATGTGAACAAATTTTGGAAAAAAATTTGCACAAATCAAAAAGAATTGACACATACCATTTGCAGGGTCACGTCTTTTCTCTGCAAAACAAAATAGGCACAACTTTAAGTTTTGCAGTCAATTCTGATGCCAATTTCAGAACGATAGATTGGAAGTGTGAAAAGAAGCAAAGTGTTTGGGGAAGCCTAGCTTTCAGGGTTGGCTAATTAGATACAGAAATAAGCTGGAATCTAATGGAAAGGTAGCCACAACAGGTTGGACAGAATGCCTGTTCCTTTAAGATCCTGGGGGCCAAATGCATTTCACTCAGGAGAGGATGAATTTAAAGTTCAGAAAACAGGCAAACACAAAAGAATAGTATTGAAGAACTCTACAGAATGAAATCTGGCTGACCCTTCCACACCATTACAATTCCCCCTTCCCTGCCCCAGGTCTTTGAAAACTCACTCCTCAGCAAGAGCAGCCCACTTCAAAGGCCGACATGCAGGGAGGAACAGAGAGGAGGGAGGTCAGAAAGGAATATCCCCACAGCCTTCAACGCAGAGACCCTTTGCTGATGTTATTAGACAAACAGGATCACCACTGAGTTTCTAACAGCAACCAGCCAAAAAACGGACACAATTCCAAACCAATTACTAGAGCCTTCACAACCTGAAATGAAGCCCCGCACACATCCAAGTTACAAGATAAGTCTCAGACAACATGATGGTCTGATTTGGGATTGGGCCCTGTCATCTTGTTAGTAGCAGAGCAAGCAGAGACAGTGGAGGCTCTTCCCTTTCCCCTGTCCAGAGGTTGAAAGGATGAGGTGAAACCAAAAAGGAGGTAGTGTAGACTCGAGCCCACAGCGCTGAGGCACTTACCCGTTTTACGTTGCCGTCTGCTGAGCAAGTCGTTCAGCGCAGCTCTAAATCGCTTGGCCTCTTCCTCGCTCGCGAAGTTCAGCCCCACCTGGCAGTTCTGGAGATAGTGAGCGGAAAGAGAGCTGTCTTTTTTCCCAAACAGTTTACACGGGGTCTAATAGCTTTAAAGCAGAGAGAAATTATACTTACGTCGCCTGCAAAAGAAAAGAAATATGATCTAGAGCTGTTGATTGAGAAGTTGTTGTAGAGCTCCTGTTCAAACATGGTTTTCCCTTCCTAAGAATATGGAGAAATAACAGTAATTACTGAACTACCTGTACATAAGGAATTCCTTAGGAAACATGTATGGCATGAGGCTAGGCTATCTTTCAACCATTCTCCCTCTAATACATTCACTCACCTTAATGTCAAAAACCCTGATGAAGTAGGACCTCAGAGGGTTATCCTTGATGAGACAGGCCACTCCACAGCACTTCTTCACCCAGGACAAGCTCCTGTCTGCCCCATACACCTGGACCACTGCAGAGCACAAGGTCTGAGGACAACATCATAGTGACTGTTACAGCAAATTATCAGACTCCAGAGACACAAAGCGAGTACAACGGTTTGCAGGGAAGTGATAACATCTGCATTTTGATTGAATGTGAATGTGATTTAACAGAGCAGGGTTTGGCCTGCTGAGCGGGGCGGCAGTCTAAGACACTTGACTGAAGTACCACTACACCCTGAATTGGTTCCCTGGGTGTGTCATGATTGGTCGTGACTGTCGCTATGATAAGGTTGAAACTACAGATGGGATACTACAAAATTATAAGAAAAAGTGGTACAAAGTGATTTTAAAACAACTAATTACAACCTGACAACCTCCTTGTCAACAAGACAACATAACTAGTGGAACGGGTATGGGGGTATTGTAGATGACCAAATAGAGCAAGTGGAACTCATTCACTGAAAGTAAAAACAAACAACATAAACAAGTTCTGTTAAATAAGAGTTTACCGACAGCACACCCTGAGCAGGTCGCTGCGCTGTACAGAAAGTAATGACAGCCATAGCATGTAGTCACACAATCCAGAGCTTGTTTTTCTGTCTCCATGGACACGGTGTGACCTGAGGAAGAGGAAATAACACCATGGCATGTTTCCTCTTCCTTGTCTGTGATTATTATTATGGGTAATCCATAAGACCACAAACTCACAACAAATCATAATGCAACAAATGATGGCTTTGTCTTCACTCAGCTTTGCATTAGGCAAAGGGTGACAATTTAGGGCTAGTTTCGCAGACACAGATTAAGTCTGCAGTAGTCCTATACTAAAAAAAAAATCTCAAAACCAGACAATAATACTTTTATTCTGACACTGTTCTGTATGGTATGGTCGTCTTTCCCACCGTTTCCCACAATTGACAACTTTGTTAATCTAACGCAACTTCTCAATAATAAACCGATTTGATTGTAAGATAAGCTTAGTCATTAGCATCGGGAAAAGATGCTCTGACCATATTCAACTGTGCAAGCACATACCACGGTAATTCCTAAATTCCAGTGGCTGTCCAGTCAAATTAAAACAAATAATTGTGACAACAAGCTAGACTGCAGTGCGTCAGTTGGTTGAATAAGTTAGGTATAACACATTGTTGGTGCAGTACTTCAATACATCGCATGCACCATGGCAACATAACCTATCCGTCATATGTATTGACGACTGGGTGTGCGCTACCTTGTAACGCAATAACGCAAACGTTTAAATTCCCATGCCAATTTATTGACAGCAAATCCTTGTAAAACGCAAACTGCTCTGCTTGCCCAGCCTGCGCCGTTCCGGCAAAGCCATGGAAAAAGAGCTGAGCTGTCATGCGTCTGATCGGCCTGCAGCCAGGTTATTGTCTAACGTTAGCCTACATAATTTTGCAAACAGCCTAATACATATTTTTTGTGTGCAAAAGTGTAGGCAAACAAATTGCACTGTGCAAAAGTGCAGGCAAATAAATTACACTTGAGCTTGAGAACTTAGCATGGTGGTAAACAGGACAACTTACAATGCATTTTCTGCCCAGGTAGTTGAAGAGGCATTCATTCTCTTGCGGGGTGAGTAGTATGGATCCAATATTTCCAACCCGCCGTTGCGGAGGATGGTTATTCATATTCGCAAATAATCTTTACTAATAATATTAATTGTTTTGCTCTTGAATATTACAACAAATGCATACAGACTTTAGTCAACATGGCCTGCCACCGGATCATTTCATAACGTTGTTTAAGGAAGAGGTCTGCAAAATGAAATATTTGTGAATCCCGCTTGTTGGATAGCAACTTCACCATGCCCCAAGGGCCTCGAAGAATCCGTGTGAAACCCAACCTTTGCAGAGTGCAAATTCTAAACTTTCATTCGGAACTCCAGCTGCTACATCGATATATCCATCCAACATGGCGGTGTAAAGGAAAAACCATTTAAATGAAGACCAGAGGGGTGTTTCCAGTGTAAAGATGAGAATTCATAAAAATCATATCAACGTGAAAGATAATAGCCTCTTTTCCTGAAATAAATAGGATTTACTTAAAACGTAATTATTTTTTTCTAGTGTTAGGATCAAAAATGGATTCAAAAGGATCAACAACGCCGAAAGGACGGCCCTATTTGCCAATTGCATTTTCCAAAAGGAATGCAGTATGCGAAGGGGGTGCGCGTGGAGCTGGACTGGTGTTGTGGTATTGTGTTATGAGGGAGGAGCTACCGCTTGTTGTCATATGATATTTGTACAGCATAGCCTACTTGTAGAAGTCTTTGGGTCAAAAACCAGCAATTTCTTCCAACTTCACTATTACATGATCTCTCTTTCTCTCTCTCTTTGTCTCTCGCTCTTACTCTCTAGGATAGAAATTTTATTCACTGACCTCAGTTGTCTTTAAGAGAAAACAACCCTCAAACACAACTGAGGTTACTGAGGCTACTCAGGTCAATTGCTTTAATAATGATGGTTAATGTTTAAGCAATTGAATTGTTGACTTGTACCTTGTAAACCTTATATAAAAGACAATGATGTGTGCGAAAGCTTAATGCCAGTAATAAAACACATGATAGAACGCATCTAGAGGTTTGTACTGGGGCTGAAACATGCATGCAACACCTCCATAATCTGGTACAGACATAAAAGTGGCTTGTACAATTGTCATTCTATTCTGAAAAGACAGGCACGATTTGTTTCTATAAAAGTATCCAATTCTACTACTTTGCTTCTTTACTAACTCAGTAATGTGTGTTTTAAAGAGATTTTCATCTAACCAAATCCCAAGGTATTGGTAGTTGGGAAAACATTCTATAACAAAACCGTCAAGTGTAATAATGTTGAAATCATCTAAATGCTGATTTTGGGACTTATAGAATAGTAAATATTTTGTTTTACTTGCATTTAGCATCAGCTTAAATTCTTTAAGGGAATTTTGTAGTTTTTGGAAATCCGATTGTATGAAAATGCTTGAGGTAGTTTCTCACAGAATCTCAACAACGTGAACAACAAAGGACCTCAACTTGAACCCAGGGAGCCATGTCTTCAGGTTTTTTGTGAAGGTGCGATAGGTGGTGCAGTTGTGTGTGTCTGATGGCAGTGTGTTCCAGACATGGGATGCTCTAACAGAAAAAGTAGCATGTTAAGAGAGGGAGTATCAATGATGGAAAGTACAGTTTTGCTACCTCTATATTCAAACAATTTCGTAATAAATTGGAAATTAGCTAGGTTGAATTTGGCTATTTCAGTTACCTTTTTCACCTGCTTTTTAAAAGAGAGGTTGGAATGATGCCAGGGTACTTAAAATCAGGTACCACCTGGAGCTTCTCCCCCGACACATAGACATCTGGCTCAGTACCACCAGTTGACCTCTTTGTGAAGAACATAGACTGTTTTTGTCACATTGAGATGCAAACATGAGTCACTGAGCCACTAACCTGGACCATCACAGTTGGTCTTTGCATGCACATAAATCACTGTATCATCTGCATACATTTGAACTTCAGACCCAGGGCAGACAGAAGGCAGATCATTAATGTACAGGCTGAACAGGAGGGGCCCCAATATTGACCCTTGGGGCACGCCCACATCATACAGTAGCTGAGTGTTGGAGACAAGTCATTACTCACTCTGACACATTGAGTTCTGCCTTCAAGGAATGATTTCATCCATCACAAGGCATTGGGGCAAAAGTTGAACTGGGACAGTTTTGTGATAAGAACCTCATGTTAACAGTATCAAGAGCTTTCCTTAGGTCTAGAAATACATCCCCAACAGCACCACCTTTGTCCATCTTGGACTTCACATTTTCCAGATTTAAATGCAAAGTTGAAAAAATAGGGAAATTGTGGGGAAAATGGGCCTGTCCAACAAACACCATTTGTCAAGCTCAAGTAGACGTGATTAAGACAATCAAGTGCTGCTATACGGAAAACAATGTGCCTGCATAACCAAGGAAATCTACTGAGGAAGCCACTGGAGCTAGCCATAAGAAATGCACAGGGCTCAGTGGACAGACAGCCACCGAAACCCCAGTCCAACTGGACAAGGCCTGCCCCAGCAACTTGTACTAGCCTGGCCAAGCCAAAGCCAAACACACCCAGAGGGGATCATTGAACACAAAGCAGAACACGCATTAGCAAGAACAAGGCAGAGAATGTAACCACAGGAAAAGACCGAATTTGGTCTCTGGACAGCAACAAATCGCTGAACACAACCTCACAGTGAAAAACTACAAACAACGGGAATGTAACCCAAGATTAACAGTTAAATTACAGTGTAGCGGAAAGCAAGGTGCACCAAGAAACATAAGAAAAGCACTTTCTATGTGTTAATATAACAACGCTAGCATTAGCAGACACATGTAACCTTATCAGGAGTGATTGTATTTGTTTTCAGATATACATGACGCATGCGTGTTCCCCGTAGTGGAACCAAAGTGACCAGCTGATATGCATAGGGTCATCAGTAATCACTAACTTGTTTCAGATGTTTGTGTGGAATAAAATAATGCAGTATAACGCAACTCTTATCGTGCTAGTGCTGTCAAATTATTAAAATAATTAAATGCAAATAATTGCATAATCTTTGGTAGTTAATGATTTTAAATAGTGTTATAGCCCTTAAATTTCTCTCCTCCAATTGTCACAGTTACTGGCAGCATCTATTTGTGGTCCATGTAAATCTAAATAGAGGGTTGCTCTGATCCCAAGGTCTCTGATCCCATAGTTCTACAATCTCCTAAAACTGTGCTCTTTATTAAAGCACCAATTACAATAACTGCAATGTTACACTACTGTATACAGAGAATTTGGAAAATATTCAGACTTCCTCAATTTTTTTCAGATTTTGTTACGTTACAGCCTTATTAAAAATGTACAGGTATTAAGGAGATATTTCTTCCCTTATAAATCTACACACAATAGGTTTTTGTAATTTTTGGGGGTTGGAAAAACCCAAATGAACTTACCATGCTACAAGGAAGGTGCAGGTGGATTCGCGGACACACAGCCTCTCAGGACCAGTTGGAAAACTGGGAAAAGTTGATTCCCTGAACATGGGGTTGTGGGAATATTCCCAGAACGATGCACCAATGTTCCTACATGTTCTCATGGTATGAATTGTATGGTTTATATGAATGTTTTCAGTGATTTTTTTGTGAATGTTCTCTGGAATTTATAAAGTTGTGATAGTTCTGTGAATGTTTTCTGAAGTTGACAACATTAGTAATATTCTGGGTACATTCTGTGAATGTTCTCTGAAGTTTGCAACCATTGGAACCTTCTGGGAACGTTTCTTGGATGTTTCCTAAAGGTTCTTTAAATATTCCCCAAAGGTTTCTCCAGATGGTTTTAAAACATTTTTTAGCTTTAGCTTCTAAAGTTACATGATGGTATATGGAGAAGAAAATGTGCTAATAATGAGGATTAATCAAGTCTTTTAAAAATTCTGAATCATCTGTAATATACAAATAGAAGAAAGGTAGTCAAGTATTATTATACAGTGGATGCATGGCGGGAAGGTTGCTGTTTTAAATCCTGGGCCATAACAGGCCTAAAGAAATGTCAACTAGAAGGCAACCAGTTTAAAATGGCTTTCCAACTTGCATTGAATTAACATACACTGTATAGTAAACCTGCTCACCTTAAACTAGCAGACTTCTGGATAAAATGGATGTGTAATGAGACAAAGCATAAAGAGCAGCCAACAAGTGTTGATGCACAGTGGCTAGGAAAAAATCCCTAAAAGAGTCAGAAACTTAGGAAGAAACCTAGAGAGGAACCAGGCTTGGAGGGACGCCGATCCTCTTGGGGGGATGCCGGCCCTAACAGAGGGTAGCCCTGGACAGGGCCCAACAGGCAGGAAGCCAATTCACCCACTTTACCAAGCATCAACCAAAGGGACACCAACCAACCGCAACCACCCTGAAAGAGGGCCGAGTAACACCCACAGAGTTCACATCATTTATTATTGTTCTTCCATTTTTAATTTATCATGCATTATTAACTTGGAGTAGCCTTCTCTTAAACTGCTACAAACCCACGTTTTAGATTATTATTTATATAAAGTTTGGTCTTATTATAACCTTCTAGACACTCAACATGCTTTTATATAGTAGGAAAGAACAACTCCCCTTATCCCCTGCCAATGTGTACAAACAACTTGATGCAACTTGATGCGAAAAATGACCATTTTAAAACACATTTCTAATTCAAATTTTTTAAAAGTATTTAATAATGACCAATTCCTTTTATTAATAATGAAACAATGTTTTACTTGTTTTACAATGTTTTTCTTTACTGTTTTATTGCTTATTTTCCATGATTTTCCATGATATAACATTCCATTAGTGATATGACTAGGTTACTGTCGTCAAGTGCGGTAGTCATTCAGTAAATCAATTACTGTTTAAAATACTCAAAAACATGGTTACCAAAGTTGTGAAAACAGTAATGAAAAGACATAGCAAGATGAATGTCAGATTTAATTTGTTACTTTTCAAGAGAACAAAAATGTTAAATACTCATCTGAAACTATAGCTAGCTAAGCTAGCTTATTTACTAATTAAAAATTAATATATGACATTAAGCATTTAATTAATGGCATTGAGCATGTTAACTTTGACAGCCCTACTTGGTACATCATAACCTAAATCTGACATTAATGTTCTTAAAACTGAAGGGCCAGTTTTACTGACCAAGATTAAAGAGATTATCCATTGAGCTTGTGTTCAATTTATTCAACATTAGAATATACAATCATTCATTCTGGTTTGGAGCAACACTGCAGTAACAGCATGAAGCCTTTATGGCTTTCGGGGTAAAACTGAGAGGTAAAATGTAACACCAAAAATGCAATTAGAAAATCTTTCCAACTGCACTTGATGTTTTCAGGTTTAATTTCCTCCAGCCTTATGCTACCACACTGCCTATTAGTTTACTTACACCAAAACCGGAGCCTTAACCAATACCCCATGGGGTGTAGAGTTAACTCTGTGTGCCCCTCTATGTCGTCCAAATAACATTAACAGGAGAAGAACAGAGGTAGACAGATGGACAGACTTTATCTGAGGGGGTGTTCTAGCAGGTGCCACCTGGACCTTACTTAAACCCTGTCAGGGAGGTATTAGCAAAGCCGCTAATCTGTTAGGCTAGCAGCCCTTCTGTGTTTATTTGTGGCAATAAAAAAGCATATAACATGACACAAGGCTAACATTAATGTGGAGAGACTAGCTGAGTCATGTCCAGTGGCGTCGTTTGGCATGGGCGTCTGGGGCCATAGCCCCGGATCTTTTATTAATAGCCCCGGATCTCAAACTGACCAAAAAAATAAAAAAATAGCCCCTGATCTAACCATCTATAATTCCGATCGCGCATTATGACAATGTAGACGTGTAGGCCGCTAGCATATACATAGACATTTTCGTCATGTACATTCAAAACTCTGTCCTTTCTGTCCCGGGGGGGGGGGGGGGTAAGCCCCGAATGTATTGTGATCCTAGCAACGCCTCTGGTCATGTCCTTTGCTGTATCACTGTATGAGAGTTGTTTTTCTGTGATTCAAAACTTACATACTACATTGACTGGATCATTTAACAAAGACAGACAGTGATTTCATTTGTCAAAGGAACGTGCTGAATAGAGTGAATAAAGAACCCAATTTCTATGACATCCAACTCCCTTCTTCTAGGCCTCGTTCTTGTGCAGTAAGATTGATTCTACAATGCATGCTTCTCTTCCTCAGATACTGTAGGTCACGTATTTCTAAGTGGTGACCATGATACGTGGGCTGGTGAATATTCATATATTCTCATCACAAGAAGTTTGTATGCTGCATTCATGAATCAGACCTCAGAACCAGATGGTGGGCACAATGAGGCCTTTCTCTTTAATGGGCTCATCCTAGACCAACGTTCTTCTAGACAAGGCCTGGCACACTTCAGAGTTTGTAAAAGTATTGTTAATCCCCAACTGGATGGGATTTCAGCGTACCTTTCCTGACTGAGCGAGAAGTGGGACAAGAAGGGTTGTGTTTGATCTCGAGTGTGCTTGGGGTAGCTGCGGTGAGGCAGGGCTTTAATCACGATTGGTCATCACATTTTTGTGAAAAAATAAATGAAAACTGCAAAAATCTAAGAAGAGAATGCCAATGCAATAAGTTTACACATTATTTGGTCAATGAGATCTGGGCCCATGGTCATAAATTGCCTCCCAGAGTAGGAGTTAGAGAGTAGGAATTATGCCTTTAAGATTAAAATGGATGGAGAGCAATGGGACCTGAGTCTATCAGAACATAGTCAATATTTTACCTCTTGTTTCATATGGAAAGACATGACACATGGAACACTTTTGGAAATGCAAGGTTTAAATGTAAAAACTGTTAATAATTCTCCCTTTCCCATGGCAAACGTGGTAGAATTGTAGGAAATTAACATTACAGTTGCTGAATTGAACCTCGTCAACCAGAGGGGTGTAAACAGTTTGAAATGTTTGGGATCACATGGATTGTGAGGCTGGGATTACATATTTTTTTCTCAAATAATGTACATAGACTAACCATAGACTTATTAGAATAAGGTATTATATTTCAGATGTTATGGTCAGAGATGAGCAAAACATGTACAATATACTATACAGCACTTTAAATTATGTACCACTGTATCAAAATTAGAATTTCAAACAAAAAAAATCTGCTCTTCTCTTGGTATGGCCGTCTCTTGGTTCCGTTTGTTGAACTTCACTTTTGCTTTAAGTAGGACACATAATTATTCACCACTAGATGGAGGTAGACACTGCTTCAGGAATGGAATCTTTGGAAGGGCTGGGTTCTATTCAATTTGAAGACTCAATTGAGAAAATTTATTGAATTGCCAGTCAAGATAGAAAAAAAATGTTACATAATAGGCTATTTGCATTCTGTGAAGTAATAAATTGACACTATCCCAGAGTCATTCAGAGAATTCCCACTACAACTTAGTAATCTAATGTTGTATGCCTCAGAAGGTCTTGATCTAATTACCTTGCCTATGATGTTTTGTTTTATAGAATTGGTGTCTAGACTAAACAAGCTAAAGACAACCTAACTGCTCCTGTGATAGCAAATTAATTTGTCATTTGGCTAATTCTGAATGAACCACCCTGGGGGAAATCTGTACATTTTTGGTCTCTTGTGTGACAAAGAAGTTGGGCAAGTACCAATAATAATTTAATCTTTTGGGACAATGAAAATGATCTGGGGCTCTTGTCAATGCTGTACAATGAGCATACAATGTCTACAATGGCTTGCAGCAAAAAACTTAAAAAAGTTATGGATGCAAAAAAGTTATAGTATTTTCTCATTGATGGATTAGCTGGTCATCTAGAGGCTGACATGTGGGCTAAAAATTCCAAATTAATATTCAAGAGAATTTAAACAGTGGTCTTCCAGTCTGACGGTCTGCCAGTGACCACACATTCTCAGTAACAGCTGAGCTCTCTAAATGTAGGCAGTTTCAGTGTTTCTACAGCTGCTCACTCACCTCCTCAACACACCTTTTTTGAGTGGAAACACAGTCAGATGGAGTACAGGATTGTCCCATCAGTAATTTCTGATGACACAGAAATCTGTTGTCTAGGAATGTAATATAACGTTCCGCTTGTTAGATGCTATTTGCTGTTCCCACAGGAAATACAATATTTAGGCAGGAGGAATGTGCACCAAACAGGAACAGTTTAGCTTTAGTTCATATTCCATGACAGCCAAAGGATGTTATTAAATAACACCTCTTGTTGTCCATATGTTTGCATGACATATAAACTCTATTGAGTAACAACATTTTTTGAATATTTTTTCGTGCTGAAATAGTTGGCCAATTTTATATTTATATTATGTTACATGCGCTATGAGAACTGTTTTCTCAACTGGTAAAATAAAGATGAACTTTGAGTGTGACATGAGTGTGTAGATGCGGACTGTAACAGTACCCAAAACCATCATGGGATTGTAATTGACATAATGGACAGTTAAAATGAAAGAGCTGTGGTCTACTTAATGAATCGCATGATGTTACATGGAATGTGTTTTTATGTAGATTGCACTTGTGGGGCAATCCTCCAGTTGATAAGAGATGGTAAGCAGAGAATGAGTGACAGGCAGGGATGGGTCCCATCTGTTACAGAAGCGGTGTACCCCGGTGCCCGATCTTTGTTCTCCACTGAGTTAGCCAGGTCACTGAGGAGGAGCCAAGCCAACAAAACAGGGGCATCGCTGGCCCCACGGGAGATCCAAAGTAAAGTGCCCTGCTGGTCCCCAAAAACCCAAATAGATGGGCATCTACGAAAGAGAAAAACAGCATTAGACCACTACTGTTTCCAGAAGACCTGGACAGGTTCCTCGGGAACTCTGGGACAAGGTTGCATCAGGAGGAGCTTGAAAAGAGGTATGTGAGACATTATATCATCCTAACAGTAGTATTCATTTGTCTGTGGTAGTAGTCAGGGATTAGTTCAATTTCTGGGATAAAACCTTTTAAATGCTATAGCTATTAATTTAACAGACCATGCTGATCATTGGAAATAGAAAAAAGGTAGTGACTAGTATCTGACTGCAAGTTGCTCTGCGTCTCCTGAATGATTCAACTGTAAATCTGATGATGATCATTCCAAAGGCTTGGAGGGTCATTAAGATGAAATAGTGAAGGAGACTGTGGACGAACCAGCAGGGAATAAAACCACCATTGCATATGGAAATTCTATTCACCAAAATAAAGTGGGGAAAGAAAAACCACAAGATGTGAAAACAGCAAAATGTGAACATGATGTCTTGAGAACAGCCCAAAACGTTGTTCATGGGTGGTGGAGTGTGCGCGCTTGTGCACGACTGTGTGAGCACCTCTTGTGCGTGCATGTGTGAATTTGTCTAGGGGCTGTTATTGTTCTAGTGTTAATGACAGCTGGACAAGTACATCAAGCCTATGACTGGCCGACATTAGATTGCTTCATCAAAAGCCAGACAGTTTCATAATAGTAGTCAGACGCGCAGATAGAGACACATGAGTGCACAGATAGAGGCTCAGACACACGCACGGAGACACACATGCACGGAAGTGGAAAAATGAAAGCCCGTTCTTACGATCTGCAGATCACAGGGAAAGCATCAATAAACACATCTCCCTGGATTCTGACTGGCAGTGGATACAGAAGGAGCAGAGAAAGAGTCTGACTCATTTGTTCTGACCCTGTGGTAAAGATTGCTGTCTCCACATGTTCGCTTTTATTTCCACACAATCTTTTCAATGTTTAACCTCACGCCATCTCAGCTTCCCCAGGAGTACATTCACACGTTAACAAAACGATCCACAGAGTTGTAAGCACACATGCATGAACTCAAAAATGTGCACACACACATAAATATGCGCGCGCGCACACACACACACACACACACACACACACACACACACACACACACACACACATATTTTTGTTTTGCAAAAGTCAGTCTTACAAAATATAATTGCGAAATAATGACTGACTTCACAGAGATGGGCCATTTACATCCAAGGTTGTTCTCATACTTTCCAAATTACAACAGCCAGTGAATGGAACCTAGATGAACTGGGTCTACTGAGGCTTGTAGACCCATTAATGAGGATAATTTACATTTACTAACATATTTATGCCAATTGCACACAAGAAGACAATACAACAAATATTTATTTTTCTTACCACAAACTATTGGCAAGGAGCTTATTTTAACTGATCCTATGGCTTTTTATGGAAACAAATTAAAATACACTATTTGATGATTTAAACAGTGCATGGTTAAAGAGTAAAATGACAGTTCACATGTCAAAGTATGAAAGCTAGAAAATCAATAACAGATTATTATTTCAGCTGTTTGTAATGACTGATTGAACATAGTACATGTGCGCATGGACAGATCATACTATGCTATTGAAAGTGATTAGGTAAATTGCGTTGTCAGCTCATTGAAGAATTGAGAGAAGTGTTAGCTTCCAAAGGCACACCATTGCTATGTTCATCTGGAGTCAATCAGCCCAGTCAAGAAACTTGGCTCCTGTTTGAGTTCATAGGGAAAATGAAGAAATGTCTGTGAGGAAAAAAATGGCTTGAAATGTGAGTCTTTTGTCTGATTGGGCTCAGACATTGTTATTTTTTTTGGGGGTGGGGGGGCGGGGTTTAGTAGCCAGGAGACACTGTAGTTTTGGTTTGAGGACATCCTCAGAGCCTTCACCACAGACCATTTGTCTTGGACAGGGATTAACTTGCATTTTAACCAATATACATGGGACTAACTGCCCAAAGCCTTTTTCCCGTCTTCAGGATGACACAGTTGTTGGCCCCCTATAACGACTATATTTGTTCATTTCTCATTTTATATATGTATGATTACATAACAAATTCAAACTCTCTTCTGCTCTGTATTATTTGTGGGTAAAACTGATGGTAGTTTTTCCATGACTCTCTTGAAGACAACCTGGGGTCATGGAATTTCTATCCTGCTCTCAGAAAAAGGAAACTGTCCTGGGAGAGTGCACACATTGCAATTAGATGTGAGAAGCTAAAAATAGTTATTCATAAAAGTGTGAGTGCAAACAAGTTATGGTAAATGTTCTTACCAGCAGCCGAGATGTGAATTTAGGGTTTTATATTGTGCACATGCTCAGGTTTGTCAGGGCCCAGCTGTGCCAATTGCTGTAGTGACTAACAAACGGGTAGGAACTGAATCAAAGAAGTAGATAGAAAAGAGACAACAAATGTATTTAAACTGTAATGATACAGCATTCCCGTACGTGCTTGTGTGTATGTGTTTCATGGGGGGGGAGTGAGAGTGGGAGTGTGTGTGGGTGGATATGGTGGTAAAATGGTGGTAAAATGCATGCCTGTTGCTAAATGGGAATCAGTGCCAAAACACAACAGATACACCAGTTCTAATTAGGACTCACTTAGATATGTAAATCTCCTCTTCGTGGTCACACAAAGTCCATCTCAATACACCTTTGACAGAGAAATATAGGCATGCATGTGCAGAGATGACAGATCATGACCAGAACACAACCAGTCCAATGACACATTTCCCTGAGAAGAATAGGGCAGCATTGTACATTGTGGAATCTAGAGCAGTGCAGTTCATTGACCCCAATGTATTTTCACCAGGCCCAATAATTATTTCTGCCCACAGAAGCCTGTAATGTGTTTATTGTTTCCTTCAAAAACAATATGTGGTGATTTCCCTTCTTTCCTTTTCATGTTGCCACAGGACGACTAATTGATCCATGTGGACTCGGAGGAGATGGCACTGATTGGCCGCTGTCTGCTGGTGCTGGCCTTGTGGGCTGGATTCAGGGAAGGGGCCGATGGGGAGCAGACAAAGCAAGCCCAAGCTCCTCTGATTCCTCACCGGCCTTTCCTTGTGGTCTGGAACGCCCCTACAGAGTCCTGCCGCTTCCGCTTCAAAGTGGACCTGGACCTTAGTGTCTTTGACATTGTGGCCAACCTTAACGAAACCCTCAGCGGGCCTAATGTCACCATCTTCTACCACAGCCACCTGGGCTATTACCCATACTACTCCAGCTCTGGGAATCCCATCAACGGAGGCCTGCCCCAGAACCAGAGTCTGTCCAAGCACCTGAGCAAGGCTAGAGCCGACATCGACAAGCTCATACCCCATAAGGACTTCCGAGGTCTGGGTGTCATCGACTGGGAGAACTGGAGGCCCCAGTGGGTACGCAACTGGGGTTCGAAGGATATCTATCGCAACAAGTCCAAGGAACAGATACGGAAGCTACATCCGGAGTGGCCTGAGAGCAAGGTGGAGAATGAGGCCAAGGAGGCCTTTGAGAGTGCCGGACAGGCTTTCATGAACAACACTCTACTGTTAGCCGAAAGTCGACGACCTGACGGCCTCTGGGGCTTCTACTTGTTTCCAGACTGCTACAATTATGGCTACAAGACGCACCCACATCGCTACACAGGAGAATGCCCAAATGTGGAGCATGTCCGTAATGACCACTTGATGTGGCTTTGGAGGGAGAGCACTGCCCTCTATCCCTCTGTGTACCTAGACTACGAGCTCAAGTCCTCAACCAACACCGTCAAGTTTGTCCACTATCGTGTCAAGGAGGCCATGAGGATAGCATCCATTGCACGCATTGATTTCACTCTGCCTGTGTTTGTCTACTCCAGACCCTTCTATGCATACACATTCACTGTCCTCTCAGAGGTGAGCTCTGCCAATTTCTGGTGATATTGGGAAACTGATTATCACTGTGGCTGAACTAAAATAATTGTGTTAGCGTAAGAATGAATACTCAAAAACATTTTAAAAAGTTTTCTGCAAAGTTCTCTATTGCCTGACAGTCACTGTAATTTACTACACAACCTCTGCATTTGTCTGTCAAGTTACCCATGTTCTGCCCTCTAGTCAATGTGGTTAACAAGCTATTAATCTCCCGAAAGCTTCTGTAACTGTCAAAGGGCGTTGAGTGGAATGTTCAGCTCAGCGTCAACCCCTCACATTACCTTTAATTGTTTGTCACACACATGGGCTTAGTCTGGAAACCACCCATATCCAATGCCCCTGGGCACTTCCTTAGATATCAAAGAACCAGATAGTTACACAATAAGCAATCCAGTATTTGCCTGGCCTGGGTGGAATTGTGTTCCCTTATTTAAATGTATATGGTCTACAAAAGTGCCTAGTGAGTAGGTTTTAGGTGGTATGGCTAGGCCATGATCTCAGTATTAAGGTTCAAGGGTCAAGAAGTAAAATATGACAGTATACAAGCCAATATTAAGGGTTGACACAGGAGTGGCATTTCATGCTTTGTCGTTCACACCGACAAGTGTGTCCCATCCCATGCTCATTTTTATTTCCCAAAAAAAGTATTATGTATAATGGGAGTGAACGACAACAGTGCAATCACTAACTGAAAAAATATTAATATTTTCACCACCAATTAAAATCATAGTAAATCTCTTACAAAATTTCCTTTAACAGGTCCCAATCATACCAAAATTAGAAACACCTGACAATGCTGTGGGAGAAAATAAATAATAAATAATTAAATAATAAAATGTGTACTATTCCTTTATTACACATACCTGTGGACTATCGACCCTGTCCCACCGTATCCCAAACTTGACATTCATTTCAGTCCCGTTCCTCACGGAATCCCACAGCCACAAGAACCGCAGGCGTCCTGTTCTCATGTCAACCTCTGCTAAACACTGAGGCAGACCAAGAGTTGCTGACCTCATCTCACTGTGACAGTGTGTTTAGAAACTTGTCCTGCCTTGTTTCTCCTAGAGTGACCTGGTCCACACTATTGGAGAGAGTGCAGCATTGGGCGCCTCAGGAGTGGTACTTTGGGGCTCCTCTGAATATGCTCGAACTCAGGTAAAGAAATTATTCCAAAAACTAGACCTAATCCTAAATATAATTCAGAGTTCCTTGTCATGGACAAGGGTTTTTCAGTTCTGGTCCTGAGGACCCACAGTCGGCACAGTTGTGTAACTTCCTGTCAGAGTGATTTCAAAGACAAATTATACTCATAATTATTACCTGTATTAGTGCTGTATTGGATAATCGATTGGTTAGAGCTGGTTTACTAAAAAGCTAGTGAGAAATCTGTTGTAGAGCAATGCTCTGACCCTAATCACTCCCAGGTAGTTGCTGTAAATGAGAATGCGAGTAAAAACTGGTAAAAAAGAAAGAATTAGTATAGTGTATTAGTGCTGTATTAGTGCTGTATTGGATAATCGATTGGTTAGAGCTGGTTTACTAAAAAGCTAGTGAGAAATCTGTTGTAGAGCAATGCTCTGACCCTAATCACTCCCAGGTAGTTGCTGTAAATGAGAATGCGAGTAAAAACTGGTAAAAAAGAAAGAAAAGAAAACTGCTCATTAAAGTGATGTAGTGTCTCGTAAGTGAGAGCTGAGTGTCTACTGGGTTCCATGACAGGACATTCAAGGTGGATTTCCCTTTGGCCAGTTCTCACTGTCTCCTGAAATAGTATGTTTCAGCACAGTCACTGTGGTTTATGGGATTACAAGCTTTGAAAAAGGACTGATTTATATCAGACAGTGTTGTGGCGCTGTTAGAAAAGGACAGATGGTGATTTTGTGGGACACTTCGCATTCCTGTTTACAAGAAGAGCATTATAAATCAAGCATGGATGTGGATTAATTTGTATTATAAAGAGTTAAATATTTTTCTATGTGCAAATGATGGCCTTTCTTAACAGAAAGTATCCTGTGTGTTAGATGGCTGATTTCATGGTGAAAGCCTTGTCTCTCACTATTCCAGTTTTTGGGGCAATGATATAGAAAAAGATGAGGAAGTCATGGGATAGTGCCTGAAGTAAATAAAGGTACTGTAGATAAAAGAAGGTCCGTTCAACATAAGTACCATTTCCATTGAACAGGCGGCCTATCTTTAGCTATTTTTCACTGACACTGATGGTATACTTACTGTGTTTATGTCTCTGTCTGTCTACGTGTACCTCCAGAGAAATTGCCTGACCGTGAAGAAGTACATTGACGGCCCTTTAGGTCACTATGTAATCAACGTCACCTCAGCCACCAAGCTGTGCAGCAAAGCTTTGTGCAAGAAGAACGGCAAGTGTGTGAGGAAGAGCCTTGACTCGGGGGCCTACCTTCACCTCAACCCCCGCTTCTTCCACATTCGCAGCAACCAGGGCTCCTCGGGGCCCCACTTCCATGTGAGCGGCCATCTTAACAATCATGACATCCTGGACATGAAGCACAAGTTCACCTGCCAGTGCTACCAGGGCTGGACCGGGGTCTACTGTGAGATGCCCCAGATGCCACCTCCTCCTCCCATGCCCAGACCCAGGGACAACAGCTTGCTGGGCGACATACTGGTCATCCTATCGCTGCACTTCTCCTGTCTCTGTGTCATCATGTTCTTAGGACTGTGCCTCATCATCAAGTGTTTGATATTGTAGAGCCAAAAGTGGTCTGTGTTGATCATTCAAATGCACGAGAAGACAGCTAGCACAGTAGTTGGCCACATCGTATTCTACTGAAAGGGAGTGTGCTTTATTGAAGAGTAGGCTAAGTTAAGCTATTGAGTCAGCAGAATCCATGCTCAAATGTACAAATTGTTATAATAAGGTGGTGTTCAGACAAATGTACATGTTGAATTAGGTCATGGATTTGAGAAGGGAATATGAATAAATTAGAAGTAATTTGGGGAAAAAAAATTGGATGCCAGAGAAGTGGAAATATCCCTTAAAGTTCCTCCTTGTAATTCAACTAACATTGTCAGCATACTCAAACCATTATATAAAAGGTCATGAAAACATATGTAGACTGTTTTGTTTTCACCCACATTTGACCATAAATAAACATAATAGGTTCAGTTGGTTTATAATTGGTTTATAATAGAAGATATTGGGAATCCTATATCTCTCTTGTGGAAAGAGGCAGTAAAAGACTAAACTCACTACAGAAAGGTGCTAATGACTGTTCCTTCTCTTACACCCAGTTCCCTCTGTAACACCTAATCAGTCAGTAAAACATATATATTTAGTAGAGAGAATGACATATATCAAGTGAGTCAGAGGCTTTCAACATAATGCAGTGGCTTTCCATAATGCATGTCTATGACTGGTCACATGATCAAACAATGGCAGCTTACATGGGGCTATCCCATGGGAAAGGGAGGACCACATGTAAAGGGAGGTTTGGATGATGTGTATCCACACACTTGTAGGGGAATAACAAGGAGGCGGAGTTGTTTTGACAGTGTTATGGAGAAAGTAATTTTGTCCTCAGGAAAAGATCTTGCTAGTGGACAACGCCACAGCCATCCTAGATTCATTTTTGGACTAGAAAATAAAGTTAAACTGTGATACCCCACCAGAAACCAAAATATAATATTGTTTCACTCCCAATGTTTGTAAGCCAAGCTAGTGTCAACAAACATTATATAGGGCAACCTCAACACATGGTTAACACTTTAGTTTTGTTATCATAGGTCAGTCCGTGCATTCATAGCTCTGTCTTTCTCCTGCCCTGACCATCTGACATCCAGCTTTTTAAGAAAACAGCGTTTGGGAGGATGATTTGTTATTGTTTCAACTGCTAATTGCAGCTTTAATCTTGAATCCATGGCAAAACATATTGTTTTACCTATTTGTTAAAGTGAATAAACATGACTTGCACTTTCATTTTCAAATCCTTCAATATACAGATGTATACCTGCTTAGGAAGTATGTGAAATAACTTCATGTCATGCCCATTTACATAACCAAAATATTATTACAGCTAATGAAAACTTTAATCTTTAGAGCAGAAAAATTACCATATTCTTCCATTAATTAACATACATGTATGAAACTTTGAAAGCTATTTTAAACAGAGTTTCTGCTGTTAAGTAACTATGACAAAAGAATGTGTTACATAGTTTTTATCTGACAGAGGCAATATGTTCCCCAAAAACATGATACTGAAAATCTGATGACAATGTTATTATTGAGTGTCATTAAATCCGTCACATATTTATTGTCTTAAGATCAAATCCTCAACCGTAACTCCCAGATTTACGACTTCCCTTTCAGCATAGGTAAAATAAACCTAGAAGCAGTCTGTCTCAAGTATCTTAATATAAACATAAATGCCGACTGACGGTTTATGCTGCAGACACCATGTCCGTTTTCAAAACATAAACTGTTACCTCGTGAGGGTTGAATATGTTTATTTGAGTCTCTGTTCCATTATACGTCTTGAAGTCCAAAAAAAACACTGGACATCCTGAGCACGCACTATCAGAGGCTGAAGGGTGTCAGGACACAACTAGCAGCTGGCTGTAGACAGATCCGATAACAGGAAGAGGCTACAAGATTTGTACATTACAGAATTTTTTCATGACTTCATTGTGATGGTTGCATTCAATACAAAAACAAACCCACGTCGGGGAAGTAACGCCCAACATGAAGCCCCTGAGGGCCACATGACCCCATACACCTTAGAGATACTTCAAAGTACTGTATATACGCGTGTGTGTGTGTGTGTGTGTGTGTGTGTGTGTGTGTGTGTGTGTGTGTGTGTCTGTATATCTGTCTGTGTTGGTACCTTCACATGCACATTCCTGACAAGAATATTTGATATAGGTTTTTGGTATCTCTTAATTATCACCACCACTATAATCACACCAACTTGATTGGGTGATATGACATCATTCTTGCTACATTCTGCTGATAACAAGTCAAAGACAAACAATAACTAACAAAATTGTATCTGGCTTCATCTTTCCTTCCCAGAACTATCATTTAGCATTCACGACTATTGGGCAGTTACTGTAAATGGGTCACATGACATTGAACTTTACACAGATGGTGGCTTTCAAAAGCATTGAAACATTGAAAATTTTTATTGAATTACAAATGATGCATTGACATATTTTGCCATTTGAGTCACACAAACAAATCAAACTATCTTCCCCGAAGTGGCATGGGTCACTTTCCATTCCTTTATAGCAGAACAGTTCAAACTATCTTCCCCCAAAGTGGGGTGGGGGGGCCACTTTTCTTTATACAGTAGCAGTTAAACCACAAGGCCAGTTCTACAGATACCCCTAAGCAACTGTTGCTTCCTTATCTAGGCTATCTGCTATGCTAAGCAAATTACATACAGATGGAAGATTTCCACTAACTACTAGTTTCTAAGAAATTGGTTAGCATACAGGCTAAAAACATCAGCATACAAATGTTAATCACAAATAAGTGTATACTGTATGACAGCCACCTGCACACAGTTCACCTTTGTCACAGCAACACACATGAAACTCTTACCACATCCTACTCCTTAATATTTGGTAGAGTCACTTTTCGCAGCAATAACAGCTTTAAGTCTTTTGAAAAGCATGTACCAGCTTTTTGCACAGTGTTATAATGATTCTGGCATTTTCCTTGTCAGATTTGCTCCAATGTTGTTCAGGTTGGTTGAATGACACTTGTGGACCACAATTTTCAATAACTGCTATGCAATTTTTGAATAGTGCTACAGATTCTCAATGGGATTGAGATCAGGACTGAAACACTGTGTGATATTTGTCTTTTTGTTCATGAGCCACTCCAACGTTGCTTTCGCCTTGTGCTTGGGATCTTGCTGAAATATTTATTTCTTTTTAAGCCTCAGTTTAAAAGTAGGTTAACTTGCAGTATTTCCCTGCATTTTGCTCCATCCATTCTTCTATGAACTGTAAAATGAAGCCACCAGGATGTTGCTACCACCAACATACCTCACTTTAGAACATGGGCAATGTTAGTTTTGCACAAAACATAGGGCAGGGGTTCTCAACTCCAAGCCTGGGGACCCAGACTACTGCTTGTTTTCTATTCTGCCTGATAGTTCATTGCATTCACCTGGTGTTCCAAGTCTAAATTAGTCAATATTTAGAGGGCTAGAATGAAAACCAGCAGTACTTTGGGTCCCAAGGCCTGGAGTTGAGAACCACTGACATAAGGCTTAGAGTTTTGGCCAAAATTCTCTATCTTGGTGTCATCTGACCACAAATCCTTTTTCCCACATTGCAGCTTGGTCATGCTCTTATGCTTTCTTATTCATACTTTTTTAGTAAATGCTTCTTTGTTACCACCATAAAATACAAGGCATTTTTATGTAGAGCATCGTGATATGGTTGACCACTGCGCTATTACTCTCAGACACTGAACTCTGTAGCTCCTTCAAAGTGATGTTTGGCCTCTTTGTGGCTTCTCTCATAAGTCTCCTTGTTTGCACATTACATTTTAGGGGACAGTCTTTTTTGGCAATGACTGTGTGGTGTGTCTTTTTTGGCAATGACTGTGTGGTGTGTCTTTTTTGGCAACTTCCGCTTCCAGGCTATTGATCCAAATGTACTCACTGGAATATCCAAACACTGAGATAATATTTTATACCTTTTTTGTAATCTATGCATTTGTATTACTTCATCTCTTCTGTAAAATGCTTGTTGGCCTTCATTTTCTTTCAGATTCAGAGCCTGACCAATGCTCCTATGGGGATTTTACCCCAAAAATATATGCAAAGACAACAGACCTTAACACTTTTGAAAAACTTTAATGTCCTAAATTACCTTAGAAAGTATGGACAACGCAACAGGCACAGTTAAGTCCCCTCGCGGAGTTCATTTTTCCAAGGTAATGTACAGAATGGTTGTGTTTATCCCTCTTATACCACAGTATACAAAAAACAACATTAAGCAGCCATTTACTAGTAGAAATTATGTATTTTCATTTATATTTATGTTTAATTGTTGATTTAATGCTTTGTCATGTTTTAGTTGCCACAGACACGAATAATTTCTCCATCAAATTGTTCCATATATCAGAAATGAATGTGAAATCTGAAACTCACTTTTAGCCAAAAAGCAAAACATTTTAAATAAAAAAATAAAGGATAATTATTTTAACTTGCGCAATGTTTGCAATATATTCGTGATTTGTTATGGAAAATACATAAAATGGTCTCCCAAGTGGCACATTAGTCTAAAGTCATTGTGACCCTGGGGTCATATCTTGGTCAATCAATCAAATGTATTTTATAAAGCCCTTTTCAAATCAGCAGCTATCCCAAAGAGCTTTATCAGAAACCCAGCCTGAAACCACAAAGAGTAAGCAACAACTGGAAATGGATGCACAGTGACTAGGAAAAACACTCTAGTAAGGTTGGAACCAAGAATGAAACCTAGAGAAGGCTGGACTGTGGCCAGTCCTCTTCTGGCTATGCCTGGCAAAAATTATAGAAGTACATGACCTTTTATACCAATATTTTTGATACATGTGGGCTGTATCTTGAGTGTTTAGACACAATCCAGCTGCACAACCAGATAGAAAAGTACAACCAGGTGGGCTGCGGGCATATACAGCAGTAATCGTCAGGCAGAAGCTAGATCTGCAACGCAACCACGTGGACTTTGGAAAGGGACAGCCAGGAGCAGGTGCACTGTGAGTTGCTTTGAAAAGACAATGTGATAGAATTAAACACCATGAAAATGACAGGAAAAATGGGGGAAATCAAATGGAATCCTAACAGGACTGTGTTCAGCCTTGTTAAGGTTATGGTGATTTACAACTCAGGAGAATAAGTTTACCTATTATTTCTAATGAAAACACGAGTGTCCTGATATTTATAATGAACATCAAAACAAATTCACCCTAATTTAGACAGTTAAATGAGAGGGGAGAGTCTTAAGACAAAGCAGGCCCTTAAGCACTAGGTGAAAATAAAAATAAAAAGCAGTATTGTGCTTTTAGTGTGTGTGTTTATATTTTCCACAACAATAGCTGAGGTAATGGACTTTTTACTGTAAGTTTGTCTTTTTATCTGTTGGTCTCTCATTTCTGTGGTTTGTCTATCAGGCTCATCTGTTTGAGGTAATTAGAGGAGGAGGAAGCACCAGAGGTAAACATCAGGCCCCTGCATACACAAATACTTTACAAGGCCTAAACACTAACAATTTCAGATACAAAGTGATGTGTTTTTGGAGTTTGATGTCACTGCTGCTCCCTAACTCCCTGCAGGCAGAGACATGGGAATTTGTTTCACTTCCTGTATGTCACAGGACCTTTTTTGTCATTATGTGGAGACATGATCAAAGCACACAATGTGACAATTAGTAACCATACATGAACTTATGATTAATTGATTGTAAAATATAAATGTTTAAGATGTTGTGGATAAACAAAGTATTAACAGGTTTCAGATGTTATAGTCTGCAAAATAAAAGGAAATGTTTTAAACGGGTGAAAAAGATAATACATGATTCTATTTTGAATTGTATTCCAAACAAATAGAAAGGGGTTTGAACTTGGGAAATATTTTTGGTTCCATTTCACCAGGCAAGCTCATTAAAGCACAGCTGAAGTATATGAAAGAAAACTAATTGTATTTGAACATTCGGTTACAGAAACAGAAGGACAGTGTGGGATAAATGCAGAGTAACTTCATAATTAATTCTTTACCAACAATAATATCACAAGGGGAAAACTGGCAACACTGTACAGAATCCTCAACTGTTGGTGAAACTCACCCACAAATGGCTCTTGGAATATTTCATGACTAATCCCTTCACATAAAAGTTTTTCAAAATCAGATGTCAAGCTTTTAGAAGTCTTTTAGATGTATAAAAGCACAACTGAAACAGGCTTATTTCACAGTGAAAATGCAATACTACAAATATATTTGTCTTATACTACAAATTTATTTTGTTAATTTTGCAAATCTACTGTTCATTTCAGCAAGAACAGATTATTATTTACTATGTCCCTTATTTGATTAAAGTTCAGTTCCTGATAAAAACTGCAACATAAGTATTGTCGTTACACAGCTTTCACCCTAGAGAAAATGCTTCTGTTGAAGTGATTGTAGCCAAATAACTTATGTTTGTCCCTTCAGTCAGAGATTAGTCTTGGAGAAGAAAATTGACTAACTGACTGATAAAAACAAAAACAACTAAGAACATATCATTTATTTTGTTTGTTGTTATTTGTTGGCTAGCAATATAAAAGTTGCTCTTTCCAAAATAGCCATGGATGGCTCTGGACTCCCTAATTTAGCTAATTGTGACAGTTGTTCCATGTGGCGCTGTGTGCTCTGTCCCTCTCTGGCGCTCCACCTCGCCGGCGTACTAACCGTCGGCTGGAGACAATGGCAAACACACACCACACACACACGCACTTCATTAGTCATTATGTGATTATTTAAGTTGCTTGTTTGTCATTCACACCTCAAGGGTTATTGTGTCTGTCCGATTGACCGAGTGGTGCTGCATTTTTGAAGCTTACATTAAAAGAAGACTAAACGTGATTCTCCGCTTTGTTGTGTTTATTTTTGCCTCTACTTTTACGTACTCGCTTCCCTCACACTTCATACTAATTCGCCATTATGGACACCGATTTTGCTGTATCCTATTGTGGTCCACGAATGAAATGATGGGAGTTTAAGCTGGAAGTTATAAGTGATAAACTTTGTAGAATCCTGCCACAACTATTGTTGTGTACATTGTCATTGCTGTAGGTTACAAGAATAGGGGGTTTATGGTAAAATGGTTCTGAAGTAGTGGAGGCAGGTTTTTGCTTTCTTTCCAACTTGCGGTTTAGTGATGACTCAAACATGTGAAGGAATTAATTCTCAACCACTATGTGAGTGTGACTGTTGTCTCGGCAACACAATCGTGTATGTATAGGCTATAAAAACAATGGCAAATAGAAGTAATATGGATTTTTTTCCCCAACATGGCTACCCCAATGATCTGTGATAGGAACACATTTCTGGCTCTATATTTGTTTTGACCATAAACCAGTAAACCAAATATGTCCTTATAAACATATATTCATAAAGCAACTAAATCCTGGTGTAGCTCAGTTAGTTAGAACATGGTGATTTCAGCAGCAAGATGACATGCTTCAGCAGCAAGATGACAGGCCAATACAAAAGAAAGTAATAATATATGATAATACATGAACTCCCAATTGTAATTTGCTCTGGGTACAAGGTTCTGTTAAACTACTTCAACAAAACCATGTCTTCATGATCAATCAAAAAAGTCTAGAGAGTGTTACAATACTTTCTCTGAAAAAATTATGATACATTCATTTTGTTGATCACAACTGAATCAGATTTTCACATTTTGAAGAGCATGAAAGATCCTTTAATATGTGGAAACCTCCTGCCTGTAGGGATTCTCATCTCATTATAATAATACTTTCATCACTTAAAGGTTGGCGGCTGTTGCACACATGGCACTTCATAATTTGGTATTCTCTCTTTTTGATAACACTACTGTGTTTTTAATTCCACTGACAAACCGACTTTTTTAAAGCCTTATTACATTTACAGAGCCTGTTAAATAGCATAATAAGAGTTGTGCATGAACAAACTGTCATGTAACTCTAAACTGGTGATTCATAGTTTTACGAAAGTGAATTGTCATTACGATGAAGTCACCAAAGATGCTAAGTGCAGATGACACACCACTTTACAGACATAAACAACTGGTTTGAAGCACCAAAACATAATGGTCTGTTTTTTCTGAGGCTGACAATTTGTTTAGTCGGCTTTTCTGGGCATTACAGACTATTCAAAACCTTTAGTTTTATGTGAAGGCAAAAAAGGGTGTAAAATAATACCTTCAAGGTGTAAAGTAATACCCTCTAGCATGTGAACATTTTTTAAAAATCTTCTGATGTTTAGTGTAGCAATGTTGTCGGAGCCATAAAACATGTTTACTTCTTCAATCTAATAATTTGGAAGGGAACACAAATCTGGTTAAAATTGCTATATCAGATAGAAAGAGAGAAATTGAGAGAAACTGAATGATAGACAGATATTGAGAAATAGAAAGGTTAGGGTTAGGGACAGAGTAAGAATTATCCCAACAGAATTGGTGCTGGGTCCTATGTTTTTATTTTAGAACTTCTCTTTTGCTTGACCAAACCTCTGTGGTTTGGTCAAGCCAATGTTGATGACCAAACCAATGTTGATGATCCTGGAATCTGGATGGGTCTGAGTGTCCTCAACCTCGCTCAGAGCATTGTTTCCCATATTCAACATGTTGGAAATATTCCTAAATTTCTGTCAGAAAAGGTAAAGATCCTGGAAATTGGACCAAATTAAAATCCAATTTTCTGCTTCCGCAGACATACCAGCCTCCGCTAAGAGTGTTTACCTCATCCTCATTAATATAAATAAGACTTTGATGTCACACATAAACAATCTCACGTGGCAACTGTCAAAAAAAAGCAACAGCAGTGAATCCTCGTGCAGTACAAAACGTGGCAAAACATTATGAAGACTTTTCCTTAGATCAGAGCTGTAGTGGCAAACACTGCACTTAGTAGTTAGTCAGCTAGGAAAAAAAAGAAAAGAACACAAAAGAAAGAAAAATATACTGATCTAGTTTTTGTTTAATTAGCACAAACTACTTACATTTACAATCAGGCTCTTTCTGACCAGTGGATCCTGTTGTGGAGGAAACAGAGGGAGAGAGCTACAGCTCTAACAACTTGCATCAATCTGGCTAAAAATGGCTACACCTGATGCAAATATGTAAAACTACCAGGAAACCCATCGCTGTAAAATCAAGCAGCAAAATGTTGTCATTGGTGAGCAACACCACTCTACATGAAGGGGTACATGTTTCGATCCCGCCTAGAAAAATCACAGAAATTATTTCTCTGTGTTGGCTAGAGCGGAAAGTATGAATAGTATTTATTAGCGTCATTCAGACAATTAATCAAAAAGGTTGAGATGCAACCTTTCATCAGACAGCTGTCTTTTGAAACAAAAAATAATTTACTGGAGGAATATATCTAAGTACAGAATGCACACACCCCATATCCAGTTGCACCATACATCGAAACATTGCCAGAACCCTTTTCTCTAAAATGTTACATAATAGCTATGGACTGTATCTTGAGGCCAGTTCTATCATGGTAAAACCATAGACATAATCATAACACATGCCATATGTTCACATAAACATTTGAATTCATAATTCTATTCAAATAGCGTCTTCAATGGACTAGTACATTTTCCAACCAGCGGGAAAGAGAATGAGCTACATTAGGGGCTCCAATGTCAAGAGTCACCCTTTCATCCAAGGTGGTGGTATAGTGAATATGAAGTCTGGAGTGGGTCTCTCAACCCTGGGCCAAAAGAACCATTCCACCCCTCCGACTGTGGGAATGTGGTTTTCTCTGAAATGCTTCTAACTACCACTCACCCACAGACTCTTGCTTGTTGGGAAGATGCTTGTCTCCAAACTGACTGCAAGCAGTAGAGGTCTGCGGGCTGGGGAACAGGAAAATTGGGGTGGATAAGGAGGAAGGCGGTGTGCGGGGTGGTCCCCTGGTCCACAGCAGGCATGGCATGAAAGGAGAGCTGATACAAAACTAACATTCCAGCAAAATGAATTTCAAACACATGTGCAACTCAAAAACAGACATATCTCATGCTCAGTGCGCATGTGTGTTCATATCCAATCTCACTTTTCTCAAGGACCTATTAACACTCCTCCATCTGTTCTGTGTTATATACCCTATCATGTAGAAGTTCAGAGCAGTAGATAGAAACACTAACATTAACTTGAGGAGGGACAAGTGGCTCAAATAGGTCTATTTTGACAACACTCCTGAATATTTGGAATATCATACAAACAATATTATAAAAACTCACTATCTGACTATTTGGCACACAAACAGATTATCATTTTAAGAAAGTTTGTACTCAAAACCCAATGTCTTAGAATTATGTACAGGTCACAACCAAGTTGAATTGAAGGACACAATGTTTGGACTAGAAGATTACTTAAAAGGGCATTTTACCATTGAACAAACAATGTACTAATCACTTAGGTTATCAATGACACATTTGTGTCATAAAAAGTACAGTACTGAGGTTAGGGTTAAGAAAAAGGTTAAGAGTACCAAAACAGAAATGCCTGTCTAAACAACTTAATTCCACAACAGCCTCCCGATGGAATCAAACTCACTACCATCAGACTGACAGTCGGTAGCAGAAACGCCCACCCACCATTCCTGACCACAATGCCCTTGCTAACAACCACTTTATTTAACTATTAATATGTTCATAACTGCCCCTGGTAGCCCGTTTCTGATTGTAGGTAAATGGCACTTCTCATATGTTGACACTGAACGTAGTCGATTAAGGAAACGTAATAGCAATACTGATATGATTATACTGAATGTAATTGCAGTTTACAAGTTAGTTACATATTTATGTAATTTCTGCTATGCAGGGTTGATACTGCCTCCTGATTGGTGGATACGGAAATTTAGAAGACAAAAAAGACACTTTTTAAAATAGCAATTATTGTTAAAACACTATGTTGATCATGCCCATGTAGTTTTCTGGCCCTGTCTGTAGTAATTACAAGCAAATGCAGAAAAATCCTACAAAAACTAAGTGAAACAGATCTCACTGGTAAGCGCCATGTTCGCATGTATCATGTTTCCATTGATAATTTTCTTTTGACAAGCAAATTATACTTTTCTTTTGAAAAGACTTTCTGGTTATTTTGCAAAAAACAAAAAATCCATGCTTTCTCAGATTTCTACAAAATCTTGTTCTATGAATGACGCCACCATTTGGTTTACTAAATGTACAGACAGTACTGTAGCTTGAATAACAGCAAAGTAACTGCATTCACGCTAGTTTATACATTATGCAGTAGAACGCTATCCACAGATCTCAATAATTAATTCCACAGACATGGTTTTCAACAAGCAAGTTAACTAGCAAGCAGTATCCAGCCTACTGGCATGACGTTTATTTAAAAAAATTGAAGGGGGGGGCTATGGCAGAGCATGAAGTAATGGTCTCAGAGCTGTTGCCTTTTAGAAGCAGGAAACATTTTGTCACCTATCAATCTATCAGTCTATCAACATCTGCTGATAGGAACACAGCTGAAAGACATCCAATGGCTCTGTTAATCAAGGACAACCGTGACTAAACACACAGTTGATTTGTAGCGCGATTGGTATAACATGGAGGTTTAGCAAAATGAGACAAAACATTTTTACATTAATATTTTGATTCTTGCTTGCCTTTAAGCCACACAATGACGTAATACTGTGGGGGGTTTTGGTGCGCAACAAACATTCCCCTCTCCTTCTGGACAATTATGTGTGGAACAAATCTCCCTACCCTAGAAATATTTCAGACATGATATACACTGCTTCCAAAAACAGAAAAAAGATTAATTTTGTTCTGACTCGGTTGCCATTGTCACCAGTCTCCTGTATGTACACGGCTATTGTATGCATACAGGAGAGAGGAAACACCAAAAATATAGATAGTTGTTTGCTCATCTTTAGCGTCCAGCATTTCTCCATACAGACCAATATTTATTCCTCTACACAATGTTGGATACGGTTTTTCCTATACTGTCTCCTTCATTCTTGATAAACATTCATTACTCCTACTCAGGAATTGCTATGCAACCATCTAATTACATTCACTGAGCTAGTCACAACTGATACTGCCTCCCATTTGCTCTCTGAATGCTGCAGAAACTTCAACCTGTTATCTATCATCACTGAATTCCAACATAATGTCATAGTACCTTATTGCTTGCCTCAACTTACAATGGATCATAACATACTCTTTATGTTTAACAAAAAGTACTTGGATAACACTCGAATATAAAATATCTTTCCTATAAATATTTCAAAGTGAATCTCTCTGTATAACTAAAAACTTAAACATGTTACACTTAGGATAATGAGTACACCTCCAACATAATAAAGGATTAATAGTATCTGAATTCTTAGAAGGGTGTTGAGTATATCCATATAGTGTAACTTTTGTTTTTGGTGCTATATGCACTGGCGTTTCTAGAAGATTTTACATGGGGTGACAGAAGGGTAGCAAGTTGAAATTCAAAGGTGGCACATCAATCTATTGTTGGTTATGTCAATTTTATTTATACAAATCCAGCTACTGAAAATGGACAGTGTAATGTCTTGCTAATAAATATCATACATGGTCTACACCAGGGGTATTCAAATCTTATTCTACGAGGGCTGGAGCCTGCTGGTTTTCTGTTCTACCTCATCATTAATTGGACCCACCTGATGTCTTAAGTCTGAATAAGTCCCTGACTAGAGGGTTGCAATGAAAAAATTGAGTGGAACTGGCTTTGAGGGCCAGATTTGAATACCCCTGTTCATTGAACATTGTTCAATGCCCCTTTGCTAGCTATCAGGACAAGCATTACATGGCAATGATGGCAAGCTACTTCATCTGCAAATTTGCTAGCTTGTGAACCAATAATATTGACGATTGTATTACATTACCTAGTAGACGGTATCAGACATATCTAAACTATAATAAATGGCTGCTGCTAATGCAAGTTTATAAGATTACATGTTGTATCGTATATTTAGTAAATATGTGCAGCAGTACCTTCTTTCATTGCTAGGCTAGTCTAGTGGGATCCTGACTGTTCAGTTGCATGGAGTACCGTGGACCGACGCCCGGTGTTTTCACAGGAAGGGAGGGGGAGCAGCATGGTAGACAGAAGCAGGCGGACTCCGGGACTCAACCATTTTATGGGGAAGGGGGGACTCAAAGATATTATAACGGGTTACCATAGAGATTAACAACGAAAGTAGAAAAAATATAATACTATTCAATAAAATTAAATATGAATATATTACCGCAGACAATCCTGAAACTGGGGTTGCAAGACATTTTTTTAGCTGCAACCCCTTGACACCCCGGTGGTTTCGCCAGTGCCACACTAGACTCAAACTCGCGGTCCACTGCTTTGTAACACATGTGAACGCCTTTATGACAATCTTTCAAATTTTTAAGCTAATACAAAATGGTACCTTAGATGGCACAATTGCCATCTAAGGGTACCATTTGTATAGCTTGTTGTCAACATGGTGCTGTTTAACATTTACGCTTCTTCCGCTGTCAGTCCACTCCCATGGTGGGACGCACACTGGGCGCCAACCAGCGGCCTTCTGCTTCGCAACACACGTTATCGCCCTTGACACTGTTCCAACCTTTTGAGCTATATAAAAGGTACAACTGTTTAACAAATCGGCAATATTCAAAGTTAACATTCTATTCATACAGTATTCCATATAAGGACAAGAGATTCCAAGTGACGTCACACACCGTTGTTGAGGCAAGAACCACTATGTCCATTGCTTAACACAGGCTGAAACAACATACATTTTTAATGATAAATCTGTAGACATGTTAACATTCTTAGGCAAGAAAAGCCATCGTTTTGACATTTTACAACTAGTTAGCGAACTTCACCAATAATATTGACGATTGCATTACATTAGCTAGTAGACGATATCAGACATATTTTAACTATAATAAATGGCTGCTGCTAATGCAAGATTAATTTACTAAATTACATTTTGTATCATATATTTAGTAAAAATGTGCAGTACCTTATTTCATTACTGCTAGGCTAATCTAGTGCGATCCTGACTGCTCAGCTGCTAAGAGTATCATGACATGGAAAGACGCCTGGTGTTTTCACAGGAAGGGAGGGGGAGCAGCATGGTGACAGGAGCAGGTGGACTCCGGGACTCAAAGATATTGGAACGGGTTACCATAGAGATTAACAAGGAAAGTAGAAAAAATATAATACTGTGTGGCAGCTGCCACCCCTTGCCACCCCGGTGGTTTCGCCAGTGGCTATATGAAATATTCTACCAAGAACCATGTTCTAATCTAAATTATTCTATGAAGATATTAAGATAAAAATGGAGGGTTCTATCTATAGCATTATGAATGTTTTCAGCTGTATTAGCCTTTCAAATTAAATTATGTAATACTGAAACACTACCAGGAGAAATTACTGCAACATAACCAGGAGAAATGACTGCAACATAACCAGGAGGAATTTGGACAGAGAGAGCTATGAGTCATCAGGACTAACGTTTAGAGTTGAGTAGGACCCAAGCGCGGACACAAAGTGCAAAGAAAAGGCTTTTAATGAGGGAACGGAGGCAATCAAAAAAACAAGAAAACTCCAAGGAACGGTCAGGCAGGCAAAAATACGGACTGGTGGCGGGGACGGACATAAGCAAAGCATACAACACAATGACCGACTCGGACAGGGAGAAAATGCCTGAACTAAATACACAGACTAACAAGGAGAACAGAAACTGGTGAGGGCTAAACACAGGTGAAAGGAATAAAACTGATTAACTGAACTGAGAACAGGAAAGACCAAACAAGGACATGACAAAACAAGAACACATAGAAAACACAGACCGGAACAGTCCCGTCCGTCCGGGACCATTACAAGGACAGGTAGTCATAGTCAGGGACTTTGGTCCTCCTTAGGTTCAGCAGGAAATCAGAAAAAATTTTGAGAGCATTCCTTGGATCCAAAAAAATACCTCAGCAGTTATTTCAGACGTAACCTTATCTCCCGTCACAAAAAACAATACAAAGTTACTCTTATACTAAAATATTCAGTGATTTTGACTTTACAGAAACTATTTCCACCTTTTACCCTCTAAAGTTGTTGATTTTTTTGCCAGTTATTTCTAAATAAAACGAAGCAAAGACGTGAGGCAAGAATGTAGCCAATATCAAATCCAGCTCATGCGCTGAATAATATTTATAACTTGCAGTCTCTGTTCTACCTGTAAACTGTATTCCTGGAACTGTGTACAGGAACGCAGTCGTAGGTGAAGAGGGAGTACAGGAGGGGGCTCAGCACACAGCCTTGTGGAACACCAGTGTTCAGGATCAGGGTGGAGGAGGTGAAGGTGTCTAACCTGACAGACTGGGGTCTGTTGGTTAGGAAGTCCAGTTGCAGAGAGGGGCTGATCCCTAGGTCATGGAGTTTCCTGACCAGCCTAGAGGGGATTACTGTGTTGAATGCTGAACTAAAGTCTATAAACTGCATTCTCACATAGGTGTTGGTTTTGTCCTGGTGGGTCAGGGCAGAGTGTAAAGCTGTGGAGATGGCGTCCTCTGTAGACCTCTTCAATCGGTAGGAAAACTGGTAGGGATCCAGTGTTGGAGGGAGGCAGGACTTAAGGTAGGCCAGAACCAGGCTAGACGCAGTCAACTGCTTCGGCACTGGCACAATGGTTGCAGTCTTGAAGCCTGTGGAGACAACTGCCTGGGCCAGTGACAGGCTGAAAATGTCAGTAAAGACCTCCGCCAGCTGCACAGCACATGCTCTGAGCACATGCCCGGGGATGCCATCAGGACCAGCAGCCTTGTGTGCATTCACCCTGCACAGTGCAGACAACACATCTGCGATGGATTCACCCTGAGGGGAGCTCAGCTTTAATGGCTGGATCTTTGTTGTCCCTGTTGAAGCAAGCGTAGAACTTGTTTAACTCGTCAGTGATGGAGACGTCATTGGCTGTGGGGGTAGGTTTCTTTGGTCGGTAGTCTGTGATGGCTTGGATGCCCTGCCACATGCGTCAAGATTTCTGAGTTGTTGTTGAAGTGCTTCTCAATCCACTGTTTGTGGTCTTATTTAACCCTTTCCAGCCGGAGCGCTCTAATTTCGGAATCCTAATTCCGATGGTTTTACTCTTTATAATCCCTGCGGTCCAATCACATATTTTAAATCTGAAAACTTCCATGAATACTAGAAGAGATAAGCTACAAACTGATATAATTGGTTAGTGCATTATCGGCGGGAACTTTTTTAATTCAGCCCCTAAATGTGACGGAGCAAAATCCCCATTTTCCTGAGGCAATTTTAGACCACGGTCAGGAGAGTGGATCTGGAGTCTTACTTTTGCATATTTGATGTGCAAACGAAGTCAGTCATTTGAGGTAAGGAAAATACACAATTGCTCATTACAATGTTTTACTAATAGTGTCACTAGATAGACTCAATTGTTTTTTTAATAAAATCGATTTTCGGTGCTGAATGACTACCAGTTTAACGTTTGCTAAATTAGCTTGATGGAAGCTAGTTGGTCTGCTCTAGTAGCGACCCACTTACACAGATTCTGAATGAATATGTGACTATTTCTCTATATATGACAATGTAAATGAACAAAAATAGTTTGTGCACAGCAACGGGTTGATAACAAAGCTAAGTTTGTCACTAGTTTGAGCAAGTAAATACACTAAACTTAGCCAATTAGATACCGTAGCTGCAAGCTAAAAGCCGAGCCAGAATGGGAGATAATTCACTCTGTTTCAGTGCTGGCTTGCTAGTAAATCGTCCTTCTAACGTTTTGCATATCTAATTTATGAGGTGTGTATCATGTGATTTTGTCAGTATGATGTGAATATTATTGTAGAAAAAGCATATCTGATTATACATAACTAGCTGCCATCAATGTAAAATATATCTACAAACCAGACAACAGGTGCTGTCATCTGTCTGAGGTGGTTTTCCATCCAGGCCATTATATTTCTATTATGGCACTGTTACCGTACTTAGTTTACTATTACTTACTATTACATTACTAAATCTAAATTGTTATAATAATGTGATTTAGTTTTTTTCCACTACTATCACTTTCCCTGGTGCTTGTATCCATATGATAATTATATGAGCCTAGTTAGACACACAGAACATGCGAAAGGGTTTTCAGTAAGTCTTTTGTTTTATAGTATGTGTTATGGATTTATGAAACAATGAAACTAAAGTGTATTGTTATATTTTGTATATGTAGGTAAAGATGGATGGAGATGAAGGTGTTGATGCTTGCTTACTAGTGTATGCAGAGAAAGAGGTCACTGACATCCAACTGATGGCTGCCCACCTGTCTTCCTCCACTCCCTAGGTCTGCCAGCCACCCAGCATCTCTCCATGGCCTCCCATTGCCCCTTCCAAGACCAGCTCCACCCTTGCCTCCCAGTTCTCCACCCTTGCCTTGCAGTTCTCAAAACTAACGCAGTTAGTTTTGAGAAATGCAACTCCTGCTTGTTCCTCACACTTGTATGTTCTCCTTTACTTATCACATACATTCTGCATGGCAACCTGTCAGCATATTGGATTCATAAGAAAGTTGGAAAATACAATACATTTCCTTTGATATAATTATATATGATACATTTGTGACTTTGTTTTTAGATAATGTATTCTATTTTAATATGGTTATGATATTGAGACATATGATATGAGACAATGTATTCCCCAAATGTTATTTTAATAAAATTATTTTAATAATATTTTAACTTGTTTATATCTTCCCTTATTATGGTAGACTAAATGCTATTTGTAAGAGATTTTGGTGAAGGTAAGTTGTAATATAATATTTAGATAAGAAGGTACTGGGCAGCGAACATTCCATAGAATTTAAAAAAAATACCATTGGCCACTTAAATGGCTGTAACTTGTTAAGAGTAACAGGTATTTCTATTCTGATTTTAGATGTTCAAACCTTGCAAAACAAGGAAGATTCAGTATACTCTAACTTTTTATCTATCATCATTAGAAAGTTGTGTAAATGGCAGTTGTTTGGGAAAAGAATAATAGATTTTGTCTGAAATATATATTTCACAGGCATTATTTCTTAACTGATCACCAGTTCCTTGACTGGGTTCCTATAGTGTTTCATATGATTTGAAAGGGCTGTTTCTAAGCTTTCTTTAGATGTCATGTTTTCAAATAGGGTGTCACCACACCAAATTATACTTATTAAAACAACAGCAGCTCTTGATCAATAATGAAATGGAACATTCCGCTCAGGCTGGAAAGGGTTTTAACCATCTTGATGCCCCTTTTCAGGTTGGCCCTGAATGAGCTGTAGGCCTCCGCATCACTGGATCTGAAAGCAGCGTTGCATGTCTTTAGCAGTTGTCAGACCTCTCTGTTCATCCAAGGCTTCTGGTTGGGGAAGGTGTTTATTAATTAATGGGTGGTGACATTGTTGATGCGGATGTTGATGTAATCCAGAACGGAAGAAGCATATATTTCAATGTCCGTATGGGTGTCAAGGGTGGCTTGAGTGGCAAACAAACTCCAGTCTGTGTTGAAACTGGTGCTGTATAAGTGAGCCTGACCCCTCTAGCCACACTTTGACTGCCCTCACTGATGGTTTCACATGTTTAACACTAGAACCGCCAAGCCTTTCAAACGACCATTAACAGCCAGAGCCGAATGCCATTTTTTTGTCATTAGCATACGAATTGGCCCTAATAGCATACACATTCTCCTCCGCAGCATCACCATTCAACCAGAGCATCAGTTCATCTACTGGTTTGTCATCAAACCATATACAGTAGGATAGTCTAAAAAAATAATCAATTACAGAATTTGTTTTGTTTTAAATTGTTAATGAATTTGAAAAAATACAAAAATGTTTTTGTATTGAAGGTCTAATCATATGAAAAAAAATGACAAAAAAGAATACATAGAATGATTATTTATAAGAACACAGGTTATAGTTTGTTTATTAGTTTTTTATGCCCTACAAATGTACAAAATGAAAATTAAACAACACTTGAATTATTGAAAAATTAATCCATTACAATTTTGTTTTCATTTTGATCTCATTTTGATGATGTACAAGGTAAAATAACAGACATTATCGACCAGTTTGCTACGATGAGGATTACTGCATGAATAGCCGTACATAGGCATTAAGCACGGTTGCTTGATTACTGGCATATTAGATTTTTCTATAGGTGACATGAATAAGTTTTCGAAAAACCGAGAGGAGTTATTAGAAAAAGACGACTTCTAAAAGTAATAGACTATGTGAATGGCGCGTCTTTGCAGGACTCTCCCGGGGGGTGTAGTGGGGCTATCGAGTTGATTTTAACGCCAGTCCATAGCTCTAGTGGTAAAGAATATTGTTGGTATTTCGTTTGTGAATAATTATTTAGCCTAATACTTTATTATATATATTTGTAGAATAATATATTTGTAGAATATTAATCTTCAGTAAAATATGCAGAGAAAATTCAAAGAGAGATGATAGGATATGTGTGCGATTTAGTTTCTCTTTCCTAAAATAAAAACTGTAACTTGTAATATGTTTGTTGAATTGGTAATTGGTGACTAGTAAACAATATCCTTGGTATTTCATTTAGTGAATAATTATTTAGCTTAATACATTTGTAGATATACATTTTAGATTTACATTTGATGAATTAGCCTACACAATAATCTGAATCTCCTATTGAAAAACGGTAACGTGTGATAAGTGGCCTATGTGATTTGTATTATGTTTCAATAATAGCCTTTGAATGGTTAAGTTTTTGAATGGTCATGGAAATCTTGTATTTCATTTGTAAGTTCATTCTAATTCAACCAAGCGAGTATCGTGCATTCATCCATTGACGCCATGCATTCAGTGAGGGGTGATCAGTGCTTGGGTACCATTTGGGTACCAACACTAAGTGCCGTGGGCTATTGGCGATTTAAGTCTGAAAACCGGGGGAAAAAAAAGAGGTAAATCGTCTCTATAAGTTTTTCTTTTGTGAGTTTAGAATTCTGACAACGGAACAATGTAATATACGCCTATTTAGGAAAAGTCATGGAAGGAGGAGGGTGTAGCTTTCAAAATGGCCATTTTATTTTAATTACAAATTCAAACACCAATTCATGTAGGCATTTGACGGTTCTAGTATTAATGGGGGGTAAATACTTGGGGAGTAGGAACAGTCAAAGATGATCAGACTGTCCCAGGTGAAGGAGGGGAATGGTTTTGTAAACCTCTGGAATGTTTGTATGCACGTGGTCTACTACATTGTCTCCTCTGCTGGGGCTGGAGGCATTTTGGTGAAATTTGGGAAAAACAGTTCAATCAATCAATCTAATTTATTTATAAAGCCCTTTTTATGTCAGCAGTTGTCACAAAGTGCTTTTACAAAACACCCGGCCTTAAACCCCAAGGAGCAAACAACAGTAGTGTTGAATTACAGTGGCTAGGAAAAACTCCCTAAGAGGCCGAAATTTAGGAAGAAACCTAGAGAGGACCCACGCTCAGAGGGGTGGCCAGTCCTCTTCTGAAGACTGAACATATTAAGAGTACAAATTGTAATAATTAATAAATGCATGTGGGCTGAGTCCAGAGTCTATTTAAACTTAGTCCAGGTCGGAAGCATGACCAGATGGACAAGGACAGGGACAACACGGGGGAGGGGGGAGGTGTCAGCACAGTGGCAGCCTATGTCACAGTGGCAGCCTATGTGGCAGCCAGTTTTCAGATTTGAGTGGTTGAAATCCCCTGCAACAATAAAAGCCCCATTCGGATGGGCAGTTTGCTAATAGCAGCCTGCAGTTCTTTCATTGCTAGTTTAGCATTAGCATCCAGGAGTAGACATAGGCTGCAGTGACAACAATGGATGTGAACTCCCGAGGCAAGTAAAAAGGCCTGCACCTAATCATCAGGTACTCCAGATTGGTTGAGCAGTGACTCCCGGTTATGTTAGTGTCTGTACACCATGCTTGTTTACATGAATGTACAGACCACCTCCTCTGGTCTAACCGGAGTCCTCTGCCGTACAATCAGCCCTGAAGATGTTGTGCCCCTCCAGCCCAACTGCGCCGTCAGGTATAATAATAATAATAATACATTAAATTTATATAGCGCTTTTCAAGGACCCAAAGACGCTTTACAATACATACATAACAAACAACTACAGATAGAGCAATGAGACAAATGGTAGCTAACAAAACAAAAACAAAAAAAGGGGGGTGGGTCAAACAACATACTGTAGGGCAGAGGCTAGGGAAAGGCTTGTTTGAACAGATGAGACTTGAGGTGGTGGATGAAGATGGCAAAAGATTTAGAGTCACAGATGAATTGTGGAAGTGCGTTCCAAAGTCTTGGAGCAGCCCTTGAAAAAGGTATGCTGTTGTTCAGCCACATTTCTGTGAAAATCATAACACTACAATCCATAATCCTTGTGGGATGATTCTTAGTCGTATTTCATCCATTTTGTTTACCAGTGGCCGTACGTTAGTGAGGAAAATGCTAGGTAGTAAAAGCTGATGGGGGATCAGCCTTTGCCTGGCCCGGAGGCCACCCCGCTTCTCTTGCCTTTGTTTACGATCTCGACACCACCTCCGGCACTTCCTGTCGGCAATGTAAATTGCGTCTCCCGGGGTGTTTTTGCGATCTCCAGTGGAAGTTGGAAGTTGTCAAAAACTCTTTCTGTGCATTGTGTTCCAATATCCAGGAGTTCTTGTCAGCTATATAGAGTGTATGTCAGGCTGTACTGAGTGAATGAACTAAGAACTACTAAGTAAATTACTGCTAATTCGCAAAATCTGGGTAAATGCAGAGCCTCGCGTAGTGCACTCGTAGCCATCTTGGATAAATATGGTTCATATGCTTCAAAGATAACCTTGCTGACAAACTGAGTAATTCAATTGATTTCTTTTGTCGTCCTTTCACAACAAAATAATTGAGAAAGAAACTGATGGAGCTGATTGAGACCTTACTTCTATTTAGACTGGTTTTAGAGAACCCTTTCTGCCAAAAACAGTTTTCAGAATTTTAATGTTCTCCAAAAAGGGTTCTTTCATTCCAAACGGTTATTGGTAGAACTTTATCCCTCTGGACCCCTTTTTTCCAAAATGGTGCAATAAAACAAGCATTCATTAAATGCATCGTACTTCTAAAGTCTTGTTTTACAAGGACTTTAACACCATATTGCTGGTCAATAACTCTTTAGATAGAAACATCTTGTGCTTTTACATATGGTTTCTTTGTGGAACACAACATGAAGTGAAATGGACTAGTGTCATGGGCCAGGTCAGTAAAAAAATAACCCAGCAGCATATTTTGAAGAGACACACAGATGTACATGTATATTGACTTAAAGCATGTGCAACAGTTTGAGTCTTAGAGAACTGTATTCAGTCAACCCTGTTTTGCTCTGCTTTTTTCTAATGGTAAACAAATGTGGTTAGCCTTGAGACTCTCATGTTAAAACCCAGTTAAATAAGTTGATATGTATGCAGCAGCAGTTAATCAACCCAATGACAAAGGAAAATAAGCAAGTACTTTATAACTTCGTCCACTGGTTTCTTAAAATGTAAATTTTCATTCCACTGTATTTTTTGCTGTTGAATGTGTCCAACAACAAAGGATGGCACGAAAGCACTCAAACTCGCTTTAGACCCTTAAATATAAACAATCACAAACACACACACACATACACGCACACACACATTCCTACAGTAAAGACTTATACTGATTGATGTCGATGAACGTAAGGCATTTCAGACAGGATCAGATTTACACATTTGGATCAGTCAATGGGATTTAAAGCTATACCCTCCCTCCATCTCTCTCCCCTCCCCCACACCTACCGCCCTCCCTACTCTAATCACTCTGTTGTGGTGTTGGCTTTGGTGGTTTCTCCTCCCTCACAGGAAACCCTCTCTCTCTCTCCATCCCTCTCTCACACTCTCTCTCTTTTGCCCTCTCTCATCCTTCGCTGTATATAAGTGTGGTGGGTGGATTCTGTGTCAGACTGAGTGCTAGAATGCCAGAGTGTGGGACTGATGAAGAGGGGCACGATCCCTGTGTGTGTCCCCCTCCCGGATTGGTTGATGTGATGTTTGCCGTGCGGGATATACAGGTGAGACAAGCCACACAATTTGAACGGAACAGCAAATAGATTGGAAACTTTAAACAACAAGAGAGTTTTTCAACAAGAACAAAAGTTGTTGTTGGGGCAGGCAAAACAGGAGCATCACAGTGTTCTAGATAATGTAGATATTTTAAAACTTCTATGGTGGCAGGAAGAGGAGGCCTTTGATTTTAGCTACACTACACTCTTTGCTTTGTATTGCAATCAGCATGGTGTAAATGTCACATTCTACATGCCACAGCAGAAATTGACTGAAAAAATAAATAATTACATGATTTCAATTCATAAAATAGAAAGAACGCTTGCATCAGCCATCGAGGACCAAACCTTGGTCTTTCTTGGATTTTGGATGCTGCAGTTTTATGTGATGCATCGTAGAAAGCATTGGTTTCGAAAGAAATGTTACCTCACTGACTGGTGAGTAAAGGCTGATGGCAATGTCTGACACTGAAAGGGGAAGTGAAGCAGAGCCTTTAGGAATACTGTCATAGAGCAGAAAATGATTAGTTTTTTAACAGGTTTAGGGGGTGGGTCTCATCTGGAATGTTCTCTCATACACAATTTCATGGAAGTCAGTTCATGGAAGTCTTGGCCTTAAACAGAGCTTGTTACTATAATATCTGTTATTGTCTGGCATCTTTGCTCATGTTCAGACTGGACTAAAATATTAAGTTTAATTGTATATCACCATTTAACTTGATTTTTAAGTCCAGTACTTGGGTTAATCTGTGTATGCAAAATGCTAATGTTTCAAGACCCTAATGTTACAAAGTTGGAATAGGTAGGTAATGGGAGGGATTTGGGCAAAAAGCAAGTTTCACATCAGAATGAAATAGCAATAGCATTACAATTTCCTTTAAAACATCCATTTTGTTTAGAGTTACAGATTCTTTTAAAAATCATCTTTCAACATAATTCAGACTAAAGTGTAAGAATGCCTCCTATAGGTTTGGAAATAAGAGTATGAACAATGGTCTCTGAGGGAACAGTCAAATAGCTAACTACCTGCTGGGATTTTGGCTTGTGGTTAAAGGGCTTCTTTGGGATGAAAGTGATGAGGGAAGAAATTCACCCCCACAGAATCAGTGATACTGGCCAGAATAGAGGACTGACAGATTGTGTTGACAATTTTGAGCTACTTCCTGCAGGGAACAGATCACCACAGGATAAAGGTACTGGAACAACTCTCTCTCCATCTGTTTGTCATGTCTAATTTCATGTTTGATTTCTTTGTCATGGGTAAAACAAAATTGCTGTTTTCAGCACAAAATACTGCCTCTAAGGTTTACTCTTAGGTCATCCAGCTGTTTTAATCATACAACAGGCAACATTCCACCTAAAGCCAAAATACAATAAATCAGCTCTACATTTTTCAGTCTCCCTCTCTAAGTAAGATTAATCATGCCGGGAAAAAGAATAAACATCTCTTCATTTTCTGCAAATTACTATTAGTTTACATTTGAGTTGACAATCAGAGTTTTTGGTCCTATAGCTGCCCCAATACTCATCCTTCCATCAAATAATGACAAATGTATGCTAAGTTTGAGAATGCGTTGTTGGTCAGTCATAAATACAATCATATATTAATTTCTCCTTGATAGGTCTGTGGATTCCAAGCAGTAGAGAAATATTGTTCAATTTAAGTCTCCCAAACATCCATACTCGTTACAAAATCAGTAGCAGTACTGTATACAAAATCTGATGTTGCCTCTTAAAGGCATTGGTGTGATGCTATATAATTTTTGGTACAATGTAATGTGCAATGTTCCCTCGAATTTATGGGATTACTGAGCAAATGTCTGGTTTCCTGAGTGGAACTAAAATTGGGAAAATTCTGTGCAACTTCCGGCATGCAGTTACAGTGAACACTGAGGATTTAAGCTACTCACTTTAAGTTAGTTTCAGAATATTCAATAGGCCTTTGCGCCTATTTTAGCATAATTTAGGTTGATAAGAGTGTCTTACAAAGAAAACCAGTGGAGCAAGTCCTATATCATTTTCATATAGATATAGCTCTTGATTTAAATAATATAGTCGACTGTAGCCTTTAAGTGGTCTTCAATGTTCAATGCCTCCATTAAGCACTCTTTACATTACAGCCTGACAATCACGATTTTTTACGTGGTCTGTCACACAGTGGTCCACCGCTCATAACCACAAACCACTAAAATGCATTATAATTACAATACCGGTCCGGGAACTAAAAAATGCAGGCTACCCTCAGCCTATTGACTCATTTATACTATATAATCAAGCCTGTCTTTAAAATACATCACTGGCTCTAAAAAGTAACAGCATTTTAAATACTTTACAGATATGAAGCAAATTATTGTTTGCTAATTATCTAAATTTGAAGTATTTTCTACTGCCTGTTGGTGATTGATGGCTAAAATACATTCCGATAAATTTTTCTGAGACGTATAGAAAATACTTGGTAAGCTAAATCGTTTTGCTGTATCAAGTTTTTGTGCAGTGCACATGCATATCGCTCAATTCTAACTCAGCTGATGCCTCCAATCATGTGTGGTATGTCTCAAACATGCTAGTGTAAATTCAACCACTATGGAAATTATTATGCAAACTTATTTTGTATCTAGCATTTTATTCTAACCTAATTGTATCTAGCATTTTATTCTGTATCTCTTAATGTCAATAAGCACTGAGACGACCCATGCTGTTGTAAATAACCCACAGTGTAGGGTTCCAGACTGACACATATTATTCATGCACTCTTGCTCTGCCTACAACAAAATCACAGATCTGTCTTGAACAGTAAGATTTGTTATTATGTTTTTTTGCATTGAAAATGGTTCTGAAACTATGTTGATTCGATCAATGATGTTTATATTTTCTATGGTGAAGTTAAATTGTGTCAGTCAGCGTGGGCTGGCCTTTCTTCTGTGTGGCAGAACTGGAGGAGCTGTGTGGCCACAAAAGCGTGCCGCTTAGACTGAACATTGGTTATATGTGTGAGGACATCTACACAAAGCATTTCTTTTCAATTATTGAAATACACAGACTTTAACCAATGTTTCCAAAACTGTTGCACTTCAGGTAAATGTTGGTGGATCAGTCGTGATGGACATTTTAAAGTTAAAACAATCCGTACTGAAAACAGTTTGCACCAATGGTACATAGTATACAGTAAAGTAAAACCATTAGGTTTTCAGGAAAGTAACTGATTCCAAAGGATGTGGTTAATCTCTCCCCCTTTTGGTTACACACTAGATACCAGAGATTCAGGAAATAAAGCTTTTTCTTGGAGTTTTACTCAGTGACATAACTGCCAAGGGATTCTTCTGTTACCTTTAATATACTTTATCCCCAACCATACAATACACACACACACACACACACACACACACACACACACACGCAGGCAAAAAGTTATGCAAGCAAAATTTATGATCCAGGAACTTTTAAAGTTAAGACATATTGTTATTATCCTTATGGTCACTGGTAATTAGTTCAATTAGTTCATTAGTTCTATTTGTCTGGAAACATGTACATGTATACTGTTTACCACCAATCCCTGAGCCAAATGAATAAAGAGTCTACAGTGATCAGACTGAATCAGGAGTCTACTTTAATTAGACAGAATCAGGAGTCTACAGTGATCAGTAGACTCCTGATTCAGTCTACTTTAATTAGACTGAATCAGGAGTCTACATTGATTGGACTGAATGAGGGATCTACATTAATCAGACTGAATCAGATATTTACATGTAGCAGACTCAATGAAAAAACTACATTGTGCAGACTGAAATAGGAGTCTACATTAAAGATGCAATACTTCAGAAACCATTTAGAAGATGTGAGAGGAAAGGAAAAGTCCCTTTACGTGCCAGACATACTGTACTACTGAATTACCAGAGGCATCACAATAGAGGAAATTCATAATATATGTTGTTGGATTTGAAAACCGCTCGCTAGCGGCCGTGGTGAGAGCTACTGCCCCTAGTACTAACTGTACTAACTGTTACAGTACTATCTGTACTGTAACTGGTGGTTATCTAGGGCACTGGGTTGGGGATTAGAGAATGGGCTTTAAAGACACCAACAATATCAAGTGTACAATTCCAATACCAAACTATTTTCTTGTTTCTGTGGTTTTAATCCTTCCCCTTAATGTTTAACCCTTCCCCTTAATCCTTCCCCTTAATTAATACCTCTTAATTAAAACAGTCCTGATAAACACCTAACCCTAGAATTAAGGGTTAACGGTCAGAATTAATATCTAACCATAACCTTAATTTTAAGCCTTTAGAATGAATACCTACATTTAACAACAGATAGAACTGTGAGCCAGTTGGCCCACCGGATGTATGAATCTGAAGCATCCGGTTGTTATTTCCACTCCAGCTGGCAGAGGAAACCCAGTGGCCAGGCAGTAGGAATGTTTAGAGCAAGATGGAACGTGACCAACATTCTTTAGAATTTTCTCATCAATTAAACCTATGAACCAAAAACAGAATTTGTTAGGTACAGAGTGGACATAGATTTGTACACTTTACCAACAACTGTGTTGTTTGAACCAGTGCAGATGAAGGTTGAAATTGACTTGCTCCCACAATATTATAATTTGGACAGTATAAAAGGCTAAATAAATTTTTTTTTAACAAAGCAAAATGAGACATTATCTCATTCCATTACCTTTTTCAAGATAGACTCCGCAAATTGATGTTGCGACTAGCAGCATGGCAGAAACTGAGATGTGTGATATGGAAGACATTGATCTAATACGGTCACAAACAGTTAAATGTGCATCACAGTGCGATTTCCACGGGACCAAAACAAAGCTATGCATCGTGGTTCAACACCCTTAAGATCATTGCTGACCCCTACCATCCTGTTTATTCATCATGACCAAGAAATTAAGTTTTGTTCCCCCTGTTTTGTTTTTCGTTCCCCCTTAATAATTGACCATCTGCCCCACAGAGACAAGCAGAACAAGGCTTGCCACATCAAATCACCTCTTAACCCATCTCTGTACACCTATAGATGCATGTATAATAACTAACTACAACTTTAAATGTAAATGTGTATATCAACTGCAATGTGTAAGAAATACTTATAATGCTCAAATCCTTTTATCTCATATGCTCACTATGTGTTTTGAACACTGCTGGAAAAAAATTAAGGGAACACTTAAATCACACATTGGATCTCGATGAACGAAATATTTTAAAGATCAAAATCTGTACATTGTGTAATAAGTTGAGAACAAAATAACGTAAAAACGATCAACGGAAACCAAAATAACCAACCGATTGGTGATATGCCTCCCCAGACCATCACTGACTCCCGCCAAACCGATCATGCTGGATGATGTTGCAGGCAGCATAACGTTCACCACTGCGTCTCCAGACTCTTTCACATCTGTCACATGTGCTCAGTGTGAACCTGCTCTCATCTGTGAAGAGAAAGGTGCGCCAATGGCGGACCTGCCACTTCTGGTGTTCTCTGGCGAAAGACAGTCGAGCTGCACGGTGCTGGGCTGTGACCACAGGTCCCACTAGAGGACGTCATGCCCTCATGCCACCCTCATGGAGTCTGTTTCTGACAGTTTGGTCAGAAACATGCACACCTGTAGCCCGCTGGTCATTTTGTAGGACTCTGGCAGACCCATCGTCCAACCTTACGCTGGTGCAGTGGGCCCAGGGTCCCTCCTGGTGGAGGAGATCTCCCAGGACACCATGAGGAGCATGCCCAGATGTTGTCTGGAGTGCATACAGGCACATAGGGGCCATCCACACTACTGAGTCACATTATGAGTTACTGTGATGAAATTCACACCAGTTGGAACAGCCTGTGATTCAATTGTTTACTTTCATTTTCAGTGTGAGTTTGATTCCAGCCCTCAACTGGTTGGTGATTTTGGTTTCCAGTGACGTTGTTACATCATTTTGTTCTCAATGAATTAGACAATGCACAGTAAATATTTTGATTTTTAATATATTTAGTTCATTGACACCCGATGTGTGATTTAAGTGTTCCCTTAATATTTTTGAGCAGTGTATATTTTACCATTATTTGATCAGGTAAATCACAGGTGGTGGCAAACCGAAAATGAATGATGACCAAAGGAAGTGTAGGTTTTAGGAGTGACTAGAGGTTCGTATCTTTCGGAGCGCAAGTTAATATTGGAATAGTAGGAGTGACCTGGGGTATGTTTGGGAGTGACCTGGGGTATGTTTGGGAGAGACCTGGGGTAGGTTTGGGAGTGACCTCAGGTAGAGGGGCCATTTAAAATGCAAATAAGCTCATGCCAAAGAGTATAGTGTTGTGTGTGTAGGAAGAGATATATCTGTAATGTAAGTTCATGTATTTAATCTCTATTGAACCAAAACCTATATGGAAATCCTGTACTTAATTTTTACATTAAAATATAGAATCTATAGCCTAACTGGCAAATCAAAAGCCATGATAGATTATGTGGCACAAAATGTCTGGAGTCATGCATTTCTGCTTGGTCATGCTTGGTTTTGTATTCCTTAATTAATCACTGTGAATTGATGACTTCATAACATGATTTCTAATGATTTAGGTCTGACCAGGTAATGCCGACACTAGGGGAAATGTCAGTCTGGAGCCCTGATATAGTAATCCACAGTTAGAGTAGGTGTTAATTTAAGGGAACACATATGCCAGGCACTAATTTGCACTAAAACCTAAATTGTTACCTTGAATTTCATAACGTATGAGTCTGAAGCAGACAGGCAGAGAGCAAAAGAAGCACAGTGACAGAAGAGAAGATTTTGAGACAGACATGAGAAGAGGGAGATAAATAAAATGGTTAGAGGGTGAGTTGTCTTATATATAGTAGATGGGTAGTATCTCAAGGGGTGTTTTGAATATTGTATTTGTTTTAAACCTTTGCTGGTTAAAAACAGAAGGACCAAGTATTACCAATCACTGGTACAGAAATGGCTGAGAAAGTTTGTGTACTTGCTATTGTAATTATACATCATTCAAAACCCCATTTAATATAGCATGTTACAAACTAAACAGTAGTAACTGACTTTGGTGATAAGGTCTAAAAAGGCATTTTGTGTTGGGTAGTCTAAACTGAGAGGTCTTTTCGAAAGCTCAGATTGGTACTGTGTGCTTTTTATGTATACTACAGTATATGCCCATGTTTAACGAGGTAGTGCCTCGTTTAGACATTTAAAAAATGTATTTCAGAAACACTTTTATTACTGTAAAGTGTTATATTAATCAGAAATGTTGTTAAATTTTATCTCCAAGCCAGCAAAGTGAAAAATCTGTCATTCTGTTCCTAAGCAAGGCAGTTAAACCTAATTGTTGCTCTCTGGAAGTTCATCGTGGCAGCTCTGTACACCTCTCCAATTCCAAAGGGTTGGGTTAAATGCAGAAGCCATATATCGGTTGGACCTTGTGTGCAAAAGGACAAATAGCTACTTTCCCTTTGAGTGACGCGGCTTTAGGAAAAGGTACTTGGCATCTGGGCAGCTGTGATAATGGTTATGTGGGCACCCCTCTGGTGAGTGTGCAGTTAGATAGGACATGCGAAATCTGTCAGCCTATGGTTAATCTAGATCAATTGTTGTCAACTGATATCCAGCCTATAACCTCTGACTTGTGAACAACATGCAGGCCAACATTCAGATTTACTTAGGTTGACTTTATCCTGTACTACTAATGTATTATAATTTGTCCTTTGCCAAGACATTAACCCAGTAGGAAAAGAAACTCACTACGTCACTCATTCATTTTTCCATCTTGCTCACAAACTTGCAGCAAACACTAGGAGATTTCAAGTACCTATTAGTCTCAGTGAAAACACTATACTCTTCTTAAGGCTTCACTATATTGTTAACATTGTTTTAGCCCAGTTTGGAATATTCTTTGAGATGATTAGCACTGTTGTCAAACACAACAGTATGATAAGACACCTCCTCATGTACTCTATAATCCCTAACCTCTGCTCTCCCTCTTTTCCTCTCTCTTAACCTCCCTCGGTCACTCCCTGTCTCCCTCGGATCTGGATCCTCCCCACTCTGACTTCTTTCGATCTCTCTTTCTCGCCCTTTTCCTCTGTCCAGGATGATTGACGGCCCATCCCACTGATCCAAGCCCCAGGATGCTCATGGTGCCTGTGGTTGGTTGCCAACCTCAACACTTCGTGCCTGTGGCCTGCTCCTGGCTACTGCTTCTCTTTCACACTGCATTTGGTCAGAAGCCTGCCAAGCTCCCCCTGGTGGGCCGTAAGCCCTTCATTGCTGCATGGAACGCACCGCTTGACCTGTGCACCATCAAGTACAATGTCCATGCCAAAGTGGATCGCCTCTTTCACATCAGTGGCAGCCCACGTGCCGTCCATACCGGCCAGAATGTGACCATTTTCTATGCCAACAGGCTAGGCTTCTACCCTTTCTACACAGACCACGGCGTGCCCATTAATGGAGGCCTGCCACAGAACTGCAGCCTGGACACTCACCTTGTTAAGGCCAACAAGGACATCAACCATTTTATTCCCTCAACAGACTTTGCCGGACTGGCCGTCATTGACTGGGAGTTCTGGCGCCCACAGTGGAGCCGCAATTGGCACAAGAAAGACATCTACCGGCGTAAGTCCCGGGAGCTAATCGCGCAGGCCTATGTCAACATTACGGGGTCACAAATCGAGGAGCTCGCGCGCACTCACTTTGAGAAGAGTGCCATTAAGTTCATGCAAAACACAGTACAGCTAGGGACGCGCCTTCGCCCAAATGGACTCTGGGGCTTCTACCTGTACCCAGACTGCCACAACTACAACCTGCACGAGCACAACTACACAGGTTCCTGCCCCATGCTTGAGAGCCTGCGTAATAACGAGCTCCTCTGGCTGTGGAATAGCAGCACCGCGTTGTTCCCCTCAGTGGCGATCAGGAAGAGCCAAAAAGACAGTGTCAGCAACCTCCATTTCTCGCAGTTCAGGGTGCTGGAGTCTCTGAGGATAGCTGGGCTTACCTCGCACGACTACGAGCTGCCCACATTTGTGTACACACGACTGGGCTATAAAGACGAGGCTATGACCTTCCTCACCACGGTAAGAGTGACACACTTAGGATCCCAATGGTCTAAAACCAAATCAGACAATCAGTTGGTTGCTGTTCTCGAGCTGCTCTCACACCATGTGACAGATTTGGTTCCATTCCATCACATCTTATTATGTTTGCATTATAAATTCCAAAAGTGGACAATGTAAAGTATATCTGCATTAATGGTGGATGATAGTTTTTCACAGAATTACTTAACCGCCTGTGTTATTATTAGCTGTGATATTCGCCTATTAATTTCACCCCCTCAGCCACGGCAGTGTTGTTCTAATGGAACTTGGGAAATGTAATTGCTCTCATTTCCTGCCTGCTAAAAATACACATTTCCTTTAATTTGTGTTTATGTGAGAAAATCTGGAATAAATAGTGCAGGGAATAATGTTACCATCTAAATCACTAGAAAATGATTGTTTTTAACAGTTGTTTAAAACGTCAGCAGATAAATGTCATTTGACTTATCATACTGCTCTTGTGAGTTGCTTGTCTTCAACATAGGGGACAAATCCCACATGTATCACCTTTTAGGCATGATTTATTTGACTTGAAACTGTCTTTTATTATTTAACTTCCACTTTTTGCTATAAAAACTTTTCTCCAAGGTAGTACAGATAACACGACATAGTTATGTGCAAGCCACCCTGCCTTTCCTAAGGAGACATTAGCACAGTCTTGTGGCTGCAAAAATTTCAACATGTGTTGGCATTATCCTGTGAGCATGTTTTTTGTGTTTATTGTAGAAAGACTTGATCCACACAATTGGGGAAAGTGCTGCTTTGGGAGCTGCTGGTTTTGTGATCTGGGGAGACCTCAACCTCACCTCATCCAAAGTAAGTCAAACCTCCCCCATATTTTTTTCTGCATGTGAATTATGGTATTACAATCCTGTTTCCAAAAAAGTTGGGATGCTTTTTCAAATATAAAGAAAAACAGAATGCAATGATGTGCAAATCTTTTAAACCTTATATTCAACAGAAAATAGTACAAAGACAACATACACCGATCAGCCATAACATTATGACCACCTGCCTAATATTGTGTAAGTCCCCCTTTTGCCGCCAAAACAGCCCTGACCCGTCGAAGCATGGACTCCACTAGACCTCTGAAGGTGTGCTGTGGTATCTGGCACCAAGACGTTAGCAGCAGATCCTTTAAGTCCTGTAAGTTGCGAGGTGGGGCCTACATTGATCGGACCTGTTTCTCCAGCACAACCCACAGATACTCGATTGGATTGAGATCTGGGGAATTTGGAGGCCAAGTCAACACCTTGAACTCATTGTTGTGTTCCTCAAACCATTTCTGAACCATTTCTGCTTTGTGGCAGGGCGCATTATCCTGCTGAAAGAGGCCAATGCCATCAGGTAATACCGTTGCCATGAAAGGGTGCACATTGTCTGCAACAATGCTTAGGTAGGTGGTACGTGTCAAAGTAACATCCATATGAATGGCAGGACCCAAGGTTTCCCAGCAGAACATTGCCCAAAGCATCACACTGCCTCCGCCGGCTTGCCTTTTTCCCATAGTGCATCCTGGTGCGATGTGTTCTCCAGGTAAGCAACGCACACACACACGGTCGTCCACGTGATGTAAAGGAAAATGTGATTCATCAGACCAGGCCACCTCCTTCCATTGCACCGTGATACAGTTCTGATGCTCACATTGTAGGCGCGTTTGGCAGTGGATCTGTCACGGACGGGGGCGAGGACCCAAGCGTGGATTGGAAGGGCAGAGGGGGAGTGGCAGGTAGAGGGATCTGAGTCGGGTGGGGAATCTACGCGCAGGTCGGCAGCAGAGACACTGACCGATGGCAGGCAGAGGAGTCGGGGACAGGCAGTGGTTCGGTACACGAGCGGGCGGCCGAGGTACAGACAGATGGCGGGCAGAGTAGTCAGGGACGGGCAGAAGGTCGACACACGAGCTGGCAGCAGACGTACAGGCGGGGAACAGGCAGAGTAATCGGGGACGGGCAACGAGTCGGTACACGGGAAATTCAGACAGAAAGTAGACTCGAGGATAGCTGGGTAGCGCATGTGAAAATCGACTATAATCCGGCAGGGAGGAGATGGCAGAGGACTGTGGAAATACTGTTGGTGATGGTAAGATTGGGAACAGGTGCGTAATTGCGGATTGGGAACAGGTGCGTAATAGGGAGACGAGCGGGTGTGTGACTGGCTCAGGAACGCAAGGACCCGCCTCTGCGCGATCGCGGAGGCGGGGGCATGACAGGATCAGCATGGGCACCCTGATTGGTCTGCGGCTTTGCAGCCCCATATACAACAAACTGTGATGCACTGTGTGTTCTGACACCTTTCTATCAGTACCAGCATTAACTTTTTCGGCAATTTGAGCTACAGCAGCTCGTCTGTTGGATTGGACCACACGGTCCAGTCTTCACTCCCCACGTGCATCAGTGAGCCTTGGCTGCCCATGACCCTGTCGCCAGTTCACCAATTTTCTTTCCTTGGACCACTTTTGATAGGTACTGACCACTGCAGACCGGGAACACCCCACAAGGGCTGCAGTTTTGGAGATGTTCTGACCCACTCGTCTAGCCATCACAATTTGGCCCTTGTCAAAGTCGCTCAGATCCTTAAGCTTTCCCATTTTTCCTGCTTCTAACATATCAACTTTGAGGAGAGAATGTTCACTTGCTGCCTAATATATCCCACCCACTGACAGGTGCCATGATAACGAGATTATCAGTGTTATTCACTTCACCTGTCAGTGGTCATAATGTTATGGCTTATTGGTGTATCAAATGTTGAAACTAGGAAATGTTATTGTTTCTTCAAAAATATATTTGCTCACTTTGAATTTGATGCCAAAAACACATTTCCAAAAATTTGGGACAGGGACTACAAAAGTCTGGAAAAGTTGTGTAATGTTAAACAAAAGCCTGGTGGAACATCTCACCACTAATTACTTAATTGGCAACATGTCAGTAACATGATTGGGTATAAAAAGAGCCTCCAAGAGAGGATGAGTCTTTTAGAAATAAAGATGGGAAGGGTTTCATCACTCTGTGGAAGAATGCACAGGCAAATAGTGCAACAATTTAAGAATAACGTTTCTCAACGTAAAATTGCAAAGAGTTTGGGGATCTCAACATCTATGGTACATAGTATCATTAAAAGATTCAGAGAAATCTCTGTACGCAAGGGACAAGGCTGAAAACCAATAATGGATGACAATGCCAAACCACATTCTGCATGTACTACAACAGCATGGCTTTGTACTAAAAACTGGCATGCCTGCAGTCCAGACCTGTCCCGTACTGAAAACATCTGGCACATTATGAAACAAAAGATACGACCAAGGAGACCCCAAACTGTTGAGCAGCTGAAATCCAATATCAAGCAAGAATGGGAATACATTTCACTTTCAAAACCACAGTAATTGGTCTCAGTTCCCAAACGCTTACAGAGTATTGTTAAAAGAAGAGGTGAAGCAACACAGTGGTAAACATGCCCCTGTACCAACTTTTTTGAAACGTGATGCTAGCATCAAATTCAAAATGGGCATGCATTTTTCCAAAAACAATTCAATTTCTCAGTTTCAACATTTGTAATGTTGTCTTTGTACTATTTTCAATTAAATATAGGGATAAATGATTTGTGCATCATTGCAATGATTTTGCATCATTTATTTGCATTTTACACAGCATCCCAACTTTTTTGGAAACAGGGTTGTATATAATCAGCATTAGAGTTTGACTATCGACGGGTTAGACATGCTAGAATAAAGACAATGGCCGTAAAACAGATCTGAACATCTCCTAATGTGAAGCCTTCTACCTTGTCTGTCTTACTAATCTATCTAAAATCCCCCAATTTACAGCACAATTGCACAACAGTGAAGTTCTTTTTAAACCACCGACTGGGTCAGTACATCACCAATGTGACGCGGGCAGCGGAGGTCTGCAGTGACTTTCTGTGCCAGAGCAATGGCCGCTGCGTCCGCAGGAACCTCCATGCCCCACACTACCTCCACCTGAGTAGAGAAACATACCACATCCAGCCCTCTGGGGACGGGGACTTCGTGGTGACCGGCTGGCACTCGCAGCACGAACTTCAACTTTTGGCCGACAGGTTCCGCTGTCACTGCTACGAGGGACATGCGGGGGCGAACTGTGACCGCCTGGACAATGTGGTGGTAGAAGAAACGAAAGAAGAATGTGAAGTAAAGGGGGAGGAAGAGGAGCAATGTGAAAGTGCAGCTGTACAAACCAGGAACACCCTTGGCCTGGTGATGTTGCTCCCTCTACTGAACTTCTTTGTGTGGACTGCGGTATGATATTAGCACTTTAAGTGGCTTTGTTGTTTGCGGTAGGGGAGACAGGTCATAAAGTCACTTCCATGGTAACTGCAACATTGTAATGCTGTGTCATCTTTCTACTTGGACCCTCTGTTATAGCGGGTAACACTTTACTTGAAAGAAACCTACTTAATGACTCATAATACCTGCATAATGACTTCATTACACTTACATAATGACTATACATAACATACCCACAAACTCTACACTATGCCTTCACAATGACTACAGAACACCTGCTTAATGAGCACATACCATCTTCATAACTCATGTTACTGCATTTATTAAGTACTAGAAATGCATTTATATTTTTTATCCTTTTATGAATCCTCCATATTATCATAGAGCCCGATTATCTATAGTAAAAGGGATAAATATAAAATTCAGCCAGTTGTTTTTGTATTTTGCCTTTAGTCATGCGTTTTTCCCTATTGCCAAAAACAGCAAGTATTTGCTGGTAAGAGCCAACATTTAAGATCCTCACCAGAGCTATTGATTGTTACATCACCTCGATCAATACTGTTAGCACTGACAATGAAAATGCTAAGCTTGCTCCAGTCTCCCCTAATACTTTGCAGTTGCACAGCAATAAGTTTGGCGTGAATGAAATAAGCTATAAATGAATGATTATTAATTTAACTACTTAAACTAATAATCGAACAAGAAAGTTTAAAAGTAACTAGGTACTGCTTCATTTGAAAAAGCCATGACCATATGGGTTCATCTGTACTGGAAATGTTAAATATCACTCACGTTTGGGTCCCATGACTTACAATGGGAAGCACTTAGTTGTAGACAACATGTTATGGATGTTCTAGTTGTTTCCTTCTCTCACTTTTTTACAAACACTTGTGTTCTCCGACATCGAAGCTCAGGTATGCATTGACCAGCATTTAACGAGACAAGGGATTTGGGTTGTTCCACATGAGTGCCTTATATATTTTATCAGTAAATGTTCCATTTTAGAAGCCAAGCATGTTCTTTTTCATGTCGAAAACATGGCAGCTAAAAGGTGAACTGCATACAAATACAAGAAAATATACAACTCCAAAAGACTCCAAAAGTCAGTGTTGCAGCATTCTAATCCATTTGACTCCAAACAGTCAGCAGTACCACTGGCAAAAATCAGGTGCATCTTTAGGTTTCAAAATGTAACATTTTAACATGTCGCTCTTTGCTGACGGTGAATTTCAACCCATATTACAGCAACATTTCTTCAGGCTTTACTACTGTTGTAAAGCCTTGTCAATTTTTGTTTGTTGAGAGTTATTGTAAAGATTAATTATTGATTTTATTGTAAGACATAAAGAAACCTATTCCCAATTTTAAAGTGAACTATTTACTTTACCAGGTAAGTTAACTGAGTTAACATTTTCAGTAGTAACAACCTGGGAGTAATTTGGGTTAATCTAGCAACCTTTTAGTTAATGGTCAGGAGCTTTAATTGCTAGACAGTCTGCCATCTTTTGTCATAAATGATCACGAACTGTCACGTTAATATGTTGAAACTATTCTTTTTTAAATAAAAATATTTTTAAGGAACACAGAACAACTTACCATAATTACCCATTTATGAACGGTTTAAACACAGATTTTGAAAACATTTTCAATCAGCGGTTAATACATGGGTGCGGCTTATACATGAGTTTACATTTTTAAAACCGTTTCCACCAGCAAACCTTTTCACAGATGATTGTTTGACGACGTAGAGGTCTCAGAAACTCATGTAGCAAATATGATACAATTGGCGTTACAGGGGTTTCAAAAACATATTTTATTCTTCAACAAATTAATTTTGGTAGCACCCTATGACAGATGTTTAATATTAATGTACAATGTATGTATGAGTCATCATTCTCAAGGCAAATGTGGTTTCTATATGGGTGCGGTTAATACTCAGGTTTGTATGCACACAAAGCTCTACAATTTATGGTGCGGTTTATACATGGTGTGGGTTATAAATGGGGAATTACGGTATACTCAAAATTAGTGTTAAAGCAGGTGAGCTGATTCAACTCTTTTTGGCCATTTTCTGATAACTTATTGTGGACAACTGAACACGTTAAGAATGACATCTCTACCCTATTACCCATTGAAAGACTGGCTAGATATGTTTTAACAATCTCAACGTTTTAGTGAAACTTGCCCCTCTCAATTGTATACAGCAACCTTTTCTTCCTTCTGTCACAAGAGGATTTATTGCTGATTTAAAATTAATTTTCAAATCCTGTTTCAGTTAACCCTGTTACTTTGTTTTGCAATGTAAATGTATTTTCTAATATTCATTTAAAATGTTTTACACTGATTTGAGCATTTGCTCTTTATGAAAGAATATGAAAATATAAAAAGCACCGAATTGGTGGAACGATTCTTCCACACAGGTTACTCTTGAATTACTGTATGTCAAACTGTGTCAAATTATATTTAGGATAAAGGTTTATACTAATCGTTACTGTAAAAACAAAAATTCTGTAACTAGTTGGAGATGGACTACATTACATTTTAATGGAAATAACACTTTATACTTGCAGAAATAATGTCCAGAAATCCCTGTCATTTGAAAGAAAAGGGCACACCTTGCCAAATCTATGAGCAAGAGCATATTCTGCCTTCCTTAAACAAAGGTATTCTGTAGTTTCATCAAATAGGAAATGTTGTAAGTCCAAATTGATAAACAGTTGGCAAATAAACTGCATCAGTGCATCTTTGAATCACAATACTTTTAGGCCTAGTGACCATAAAAGACATATTAGGATTCAAATCTTCATATCACATTCATGTTCCCAGAAATTGAAAGGTTACAGAAGGTATTGTGTTGATAATGTATAGACAAAATCCCACACAAACTGTGCAAACATAGAACCCAGCAAAAACAACAAGAGCAAACGCATCCTCATCACATCCTAGACTAATTAAATACTAACCATTTTATTTAGAATCACTGTCCAAACACATACTTGAAATGGTGTTTAGCAAGTTCTTATTTTCCCACACCTTATTGCAAACATTGCTGTTCAAGCAAATATTTAATCAATTCATGTGAGAACCCAATAACCCAAAACCGTACTTATATAAATACATCACCGACAATGAAGCTCATATTCGGTAGGCAGGGAGTACCACTCACCATCCATTTAAGAGTAGGTATGTAATTTAACAATCTTTTACCTTTTCTCCCCATATAGGTACTTTGGTAATCCTATCCTGGACAGTTAGAAGCAATTTTCTGTCCAAACCAAAGTGTGTGTCTTTTACCCAGGTTAATTCTGAAATGTGTGAAACTGCATGAAATTGTTTGTTTTTACAAATCGTATAATTAACTGGCCTGTAAAGCCATTTTATTTCACTGGTTCCAAATGCTATTTTTATTGATGAAACAGAAATGTTTCAAATCTTGCCAACTTTGTTTGTGTCGTCATTTGCTCATGGCACAATGTACTACGCAAAGGCTAGTCTACATGTTTCTTTTTGGATTTATTTTCATAGATTTGATTTTCAATCCGTATAGATAAGTGGTTCATATAGATACTTTATACTTTAATTACCAATATGCTATTTTGTCTACTATTAAGCACTGAGGATTCACCATGGACAAATACGTCTAAAACTATACGTTAAGTATGGTCTAATCTCAGAATAGCATCAATATTCATTGTCAGGCAGTGGAGCTGGCACATACTGTGCTGTATGTTACGTGTAACTAGTGAAGTACTGATGGCCCACAGTAACTCATTTATCTCAGCCATAGTAGCCATGTTGTGCTATTTGTAGACCATACACTTTAAAAACATCCAAAGATTGTAAACCAAATACACATGGAATATGCAACACATTAGTGTTGCTTGAATGTAGATGCACTGCAAACAAAATAAAACATTTGTTTACACTAAGTCAAGTTATTAAACACTCATTTGTTGTTTATAGTGTGTATAACTAGGGAGTTATGTATTCATGATATATTATTGGGTAATGATATGTAATTACTGGCCCTTGTAGCCCTTCAGTCAGCTCTGACATTGGCCCGTTAAAGTACTTACATGGATAATTGTCCACATTCTCACACGCATGCAATGTAACTGTATATTCTGCTGATAACCACATACAAACATAGATTTACTCTGTACACTACAGATCAGGTGCTTTGAAGGGCATCTGTAATTTAAAGATAAAAGTCCAGACAACTGAAAAGATATGGTGAAGGACAACATTATAAGCACCAGTTCACATAAATGTGCAGGACTTCTGTACCGGTTGACATAAGTGCGGTAGCTGCACTTCTCTCCCTAATCCTGACAAACCTGATGGTTATTTTTTTGATCATTACTTCAGCATACAATGAAAGCTTGAATGTGAATATATTGTACATGAAGACATCATGATGTTCAAAGAAATAATAGTAAAATCTATAACTGTGTTAGCTAATCAAAAAACACTTTGGATGGAGTTTGGAAAAGATGAAACGTTAACGGTCAGGTTGAGGGATCATAGTTGGAGTAGTAACAATGGTGAGAAAGATGATGGTCGGGGAAAGGATGATGGTCAGGAGAAGGACGATAGTCAGGAGGAGGGATGATCATCTGGAGAAGGAACAACGGTCAGGAGAAGGGACAATTGTCAGGAGAAGGGATGATGGTCAGGAGGGAGGACAATAGTCAGGAAACGGGATGATGGTCAGGAAGAGGGGTGATGGTCAGATGGGAAGACTGTCAGAAAGAGGGTTGATGGTTAGATGGAAAGATTATCGGAAAGTAAGTTGATGGTCGGATGGGAAGACTGTCAGAAAGAGGGGTGATGATATACTGTCTTTTATGCTACATTCAGTATGCATGTTATTTGTTTTTTCTTTCTCAAATAAATAATTTAAAGCACTTTGAGCTGCCTCTGTATGAAATGTCCTATACAAATAAACTTGCCTTGCCATAGTTAGTAGTCTCAAGAATTTACCGCCTTTTGACTTTTCTACATTTTGTGTAACAACATCAAATTAAAGTGGATTTAATCATTATAAAGCAATACTGAATTGGCAGAAATTCCTCCCAGTCAATGAAAGAGATAGACAGTTACAAGAAATGCCTGGATTAAGTTATTTTGGCAAAAAGGGGGAAACACCAGCTATTAAAGTGTGGTGTTTACTGACATATCCAAACAATTAAATTGCATTTTGATTGAGTTTGTCACGATGGTGTTGTGGTGGAAAAGAGGAACCAGGCGCAGGCAGAGTGGCAGTCGATGTTGTGATTTTAATAGAAAAGAACACCGAGCACTCAAACAAACTGAATCGAAAATAAAGACTTAAACAAAACGAAAAACTCACTATGTACACAAAACATGCGGAGACAAGGAACAATGACCGACAAATGAGGGGAGCAGAGGAGAAACATTTAAACACATACTGATGACTTAATTGGGACCTGGTGTGAGTGACAATTGGAGACAAGACAAATGAAGGAGTCTGGGGTGAGTTCATGAACCATGGGAAACCGGGAAAAACGGGATTTCTATTTCTATCAGTCTTTTTTCTGTTTTTTAATCAATTAGGCTTTGTAATGCAAAAAGTGGCAGTATAAGTACTTGTAGATTATTATCCAATCGGACCAGTAATAAATAATAAGTAAACGGAACCAAGGAAAAAACTCTAGAGTGATAAATCCATATACAAAACAAAACAGGGCCATATTTAAATAGGCCTTGCCATAAGATCACATTAAATCAAAAAGATTACCCAGACAGTAATAAAAAGGGTTGTAATAACAAGAGGATCTTTAAGCTTTGTAATATCTTTGCCATTATACTGAAATGAAATGGAATTTCATTACTTGAAATGACTGGAATTTCAGGCTGGGTATCTGTAGAAGCTGATGTAAAAAGGGCATTACAAAACACATTTGATTGACTGAAAATGCATATAGCTCACCCTGTCTTTTCTTCACAGAGGAGCCATGATGTACCAAGTCAATCAGAGAAAATGGCGCACTGCAGAACTACTCCCCTCCCTTGCCCTGTCCCTTCTGACATGCCTTAGTTTAGTCTCCCCTCTACCTACAACGGAGCCCCCACAGTTTGAAGGTTACCCTTTTGTAGGTATATGGAATGCCCCGACCCCTGTATGCAAGAAGCTTGGGATTCCACTGGACACCTGGTCCTTCAAGGAAGTGACCACACCTGCTACTGCTCCTGGTCAGTTCCTCACCCTGTTCTACACTGACCGCCTGGGCCTGTACCCTCATGTTAACCCCAAAAACAATCTGCAATTTAACGGGGGCATCCCCCAAAAGGGCAACCTCACAGCGCACCTAAAAAAGGCCAACAGTGACATCAATTATTACATCCCCTCTGACACAACCCCAGGTCTGGCTGTCATTGACTGGGAAGACTGGCGACCTCTGTGGGACAGGAACTGGGGCACCAAGGATATTTACCATCAACTGTCCATTGCCTACGCTCATGAGAAGAACCCCTCTTTGTTGCCTTCACTAGAAACCACTGAGGCAAAGAAGCAGTTTCAGACTGCAGCCCGCAACTATATGGAGGGAACCTTGAAGTTAGGCATCAGCCAGCGACCCAAACAGCTATGGGGATTCTATCTGTTCCCTGACTGCTACAACTATGGCTGGGAGAAACCAGGCTACACAGGGCAGTGCAAAGATCAGACTAAAAGTCAGAACGACCAGCTTCTGTGGCTTTGGGAATCTAGCACTGCTCTATACCCTTCAGTCTACCTGCCTGGATCACTGAATAACAGCCACAATGCAGCGCTCTTTGTCCGAAACCGTGTTCAGGAGGCTGTGAGGGTGGCAGCTCTGCCCAAAAGGCCTTTCACTGTGCCCATTCATGTGTACTCAAAGCCACTTTACAGAGACCAAAATAACTTTCTCAGTATGGTGAGGGCTTTAGATATCAATTAAGTAATGAAGTGATATACTGTGCATTTTCCATTAAAACGCGTGCTCACTAAACTGATAACTGACAACAACACTGTCACTGTTGGCTGAAAACAATTGATCTCCAAAACAGATACAAGTGATATTTTACGTAAACCATACAAGGACGTATGTCGAGTTCTATTTGTCATCGTCTGCCAATTCTAGGAGGATCTGATCAGCAGCATTGGAGAAACGGCAGCCTTGGGAGCCTCTGGGTCAGTGCTCTGGGGGGCCAGTGCCGACTATACTGACAAGGTAAACTCACATAACCTCGCCACTCATCTTAAATTATGTTCCATGATGCAGTATAAATTACAGGGATTTAAAAATCTTCAGAATCAATAACACTGTCAAGAAAATTACATGAACTTGAGACTTAGAATTCTTATTCTATAAATTATATCTAAATCTACTGTACACAGTAGCCATTCACTTTTTGTGAACATGGTTGTCAAAAACAACCTTAAACATTTAGAGAAATACAGTCTAGAATAATAACATTTTTCACTAACACACTAAAACTGGTTAATTCAAACTTCTATGCAAAACCACACAACTGCCTTTAGAATGCACAATTGTCACCACGTTGTCATGTAGAAACCAGAAAAGGAACCAGGAAAGCCTAAGTGGTGTGTATAGAGGATGGAACCAGGCGCAGGATGATGTGGTCGCTGGCATGAGGGGGGCTGAGTCTGGTCGCACGGCGGGTTCCACGGGATTGGTGCCTTTCATCTCCAGGCGTTGGACAGCCTGGAGAACCCGATCCATCGCTTCGCCCAAGCTGGCTAACATGGTGGAATGTTCCCGGACCCGTTCAACGACTCCAGACATTCCTGGTCCTGCAGACTCCATGTGATAAGGTGTGTTATTCTGTGGCGTGTATAGAGGATGGAGCCAGGCAGAGGATGATGTGAACCAAAGGTAATGTTTTATTAGGCTGAAGCAATAGTCCAATGCAACGAATAAACCACAACAAAGCATAATCCAATACAATTCACTCGTGCGTAAAGCGAAATAAGAACATGCAGGGATTTTCCCAGGAGTTAATAAAGCATAAGGCTCAAAGAGCCAGCGACACCACCACATCAAACAATAACACCCAAAGACAGGGGGAAGCAGAGTGAATTTAATGAGGGGGATAAGAACCAGGTGTGTGTGATGACAAGACTAATGGAATGATGAGTGGTGGCAGCTAGAAGGCCAGTGACGACGAATGCCGAAGCCCGTCCGAACAAGGAGAAGAAGCAGCTTCGGAGGGAGTTGTGACAATAATCCCCACTTGATGCGCGGCTCTAGCAGCGCATCGATACCGGCCTCGGGGGCGGCCAGGAGGACGTGGAGCAGGGCGATCTGGCCGGCAACGGTGGAAATCTCACAGAAGGGAGGGATCGAGCTTCCGGCAGGGTAGGCGAAGGGGCAGATTCCGGGTCGAGAGCCGGACCCGATCATGCGGCACGATGACCGGGGCCTCACTGCGATGGGGGTCAGAGGTGGCTTTCTGGCAACTCACGGCACGCTGGAGGTGAACATGATCGGCGCTTCACATCTCCTTCGCATGCCGAAGCCAGTTATCCACTGCAGGAGCTTCGGTCTGGCTCTGATACCCTAAAACACACTGAAAGGGCGACATGTTAGTGTAGGAGTGGCGGAGAGGGTTTTGGGCATATTCGGCCCATGGCAGAAATACTGACCACTCCCCCAGCCGGTCCTGGCAGTAGGACCACAGGAACCTCCCCACATCCTGATTCACCCGTTCCACCTGCCTGTTGGATTCAGGGTGAAACCCAGAGGTCAGGCCGACCAAGACCCCCAGATGTTCCATGAATGTCTTCCAGACCCTTAGATGTAAACTGGGGGCCCCGGTCAGACACAATGTCCTCTGGCACCCGTAGTGCCGGAAGATGTGGGTAAACATGGCTTCCGCGGTCTGCAGGGCCGTGGGGAGACTGGGCTGAGGAAGGAGGCGGCAGGCTTTCGAAAAGTGGTCCACAATGACCAGGACGGTGGTGTAACCCTGAGAGGGAGGAAGATCAGTTAGGAAATCAACAGATAGGTGGGACCATGGCCATTGTGAAATGTTAAGGGATATAACTTACCCATTGGAAGGTGTCTAGGAGCCTTACACTGGGTGCACACTGAGCAGGAGACGTACACCCTCACATCCTTAGCCAAGGTAGGCCACCAGTACTCTGCGGAAAGCCAGCGCATCGTACGCCCAATACCTGGGTGACTCATGGAGGGGGATGTGTGCCCAATATATAAGGCGTTCATGGATACCAGATGGCACATACTGACGCCCAGTCGGGTACTGAGGTGGAGATGGGTCAGTGTGTAACACCCGCTTTATGTCCGCGTCCACTGCCTATACCACCAGCGCCACAATGCAGGAGACCAGTACTATGGGATTGATACCGGCCCTCTCCTCTGAGTCGTACAGTCGTGACAGTGCATCTGCCTTCATGTTTTTTGAGCCTGGGGTATAGGACAGCATGAATTCAAACCAGGTGAAAAACAAGGCCCACCTGGCCTGGCGAAAGTTCAGTCTCCTTGCGGCCCATGTGATTAGGTGTGTACTCCAGGTTACGGTGGTTACGGTGGTCGGGCCAGATGGGCCTGACGAGGAAAGGGTGTTTAGCCCCCTCAAGCCAGTGCCACACCGTCAGGGACTTGACTAAAGCCAACAGCTCCCAATCACCAATGTAGTAGTTCTGCTCTGCCGGGCTGAGCTTCTTGGAGAAGAAGGCACATCAGCAGAGCCTGGGGGGCGTGCCCAAGCGTTGAGACAGGACAGCGCCCACCCCAACCTCGGATGCGTCGACCTCCAACAAGAATGACACGGATGGATCTGGATGGGCCAGTACAGGAGATGTGGTGAACAGTGCCTTCAGGGTGCCAAAAGCCCTGTCCACCTCAGCAGATCAGCGGTGCCGGGACGGCCCACCCTTCAGCAGAGAGGTGATGGGTGCTAGGACTTTGCCAAAGCCCCGGATAAACCCCCAATAGAAATTGGCAAAGGCAATGAATTACGCACGACGGCAATGCGGTCACTCCATCTCCACACCAGAGGTGGTAATGTGGTATCTGAGGAAGGAGAAGGATTGTTGGAAGAACAGACATTTTTTAGCCTTGACATAGCTTGTTATGCTCCAACAGTCGCCCAAGCACTCTGCGAACCAAGCACATGTGCACGGCGCGTGTAGTGGAACACAAAACAATGTCATCGATGTAGACCACCACACCGCGGCCAAGCATGTTCCTAAAAACCTCATTTACAAAGGATTGGAAGACTGATGGAGCATTCATCAACCCGTATGGAATGACCAAATACTCATAATGCCCTGTGGTGGTGCTAAATGCTATCTTCCATTCGTCCCCCTCGCGGATAGGCACCAGGTTGTACACACTCCTGAGATCCAATTTTGTGAAAACGCGCACCCCATGCATTGATTCCATGACAGAGGAAATGAGGGGCAGAGGATAAAGATAGCGGATCGTGATTTTATTCAACGCTCTGTAATCAATACATGGGCGCCCATACATGGGCGCTCACTCCATCCGGACCCCACAGCTAGGGTCCTGAACTCCAGGGCGAAGTCCTGCCCGGTCCACATCCCCTGCCTCAAATGGAACAGACGCTCACCCGCCTCTCTTCCTTTGGGGGGGTGGTCGAGTGCATGGAAGAGGCGAACTCCCAGTAGTCATCGAGTGCATCCCCTCCGGAGCTCCAGATCGTGTTGACCCACTCAAGGGCTTTCCCCTAGAGGCAGGATACGAGGGCAGACACCTTCTCCCGATCCAATGGAGCCGGGCTGACGGTGTTGAAATATAGATCCAGCTGCAGAAGGAATCCTTGACAGCTGATCCGTCGTACTCCCTTGGCAGTGCTAGATGGATACCGCTGGGTGCTGGCGTGAGGGTGGCTAGGTCCGGTCGTATGGCTGGTTCCACGGGATCGGTGCCTGGGGAACCCGATCCATCGCTTCGCCCAAGCTGGCTAACATGCTTGGCTATCAAGAACTAATCCTAATGCCTACTTTGTTTTTTCCGTAGCAGGGATCGTACCCCGGACAACTACGCGGCATTCCACGTCTCTAACCACTATGCTATATAACAATGGGTAGTCAGACAGTCAGTCAGGCAGTCACTCACTCATTCAGAGATATTCGCTCTCCTTATGCGGTCCAGCAAAAACTGTTATTCAATATTGAAAACTCAAATCATCACAAATCTAAATCTCTTAATAAATAGTTGTCAAGGTGTAAACATTAACAACTATAAATAGCCAACAAGAAATCAGGATGTTGGCATGAATAAAAATGGCCCACAGGTAAGCTCACCTGTGTTTTGGAACATCACCTGTGAGAGGTAGAAGAAGAGTAAGAATGAGAAGTAGACGAGGTAGAGGAAGAAGAACAATAAGCTCTAATGACATTTGTGACATGTTGTTCTACATGGTCTACATGGTCAGTGGGCTGAGAACAGAGTCAAATCTGATCTGTTTCCCTGTTGCATCCATATTTACTGTAAACGCTTGAGTACTTTTTTGATCACAGTGTTTTTTGTACTCTGAATCTGTATGCATTGGCACACACATGACAGTGCAGGAAAATTACCTGAACATCAGACTTCATATTCTATGAAATACACTTTTTCTGCTGTTTGTAGAGATACACCAGTTGATAGTGGTAGACCATGTATGATATATGAGGCCCAAGAACTAGCCATTGTGAACATAGTCATAAAAAACAACATTGTACGTTTAGAGATATCGAGCCATGAAGAGTAAGTCAAGACAATGGTATTTTTCAAGGTATATATCCTGTTAGAGAATATAGCCTGAGACGTAGGTGAAAACCTCTGGTCTCAGTCAAATGGAGTATGTTGAGGTAGAATGCATTTATATTTTTATAAATATAAGCCAATACCTGTTTAAAAATACTTTTTCTCTCGTCTTCTTTGGCTAAATTTCAAATTGGTGAATTACAGTGCAAAAGCCCCAGGAAATGTACAAATATGGCATTCATGTACTGTCAGTACACTTCAGCTTGCTCTCTAGACATAATTTACAGTCTATAATATAATTTCCATGTCTTGGCACATGCCAGTGAGATGCAATGCCCTCTCTCCCTAATTTGTATATGGACTCCTGTTCATTCTCGTTATTACAGGAATATGTCCCCATTGATCAACCTTTTCAGGTTTTAACACAGTTTCGGGAAATTTCTGTCTACTTTAAATCAGTATATCAGTAAAACACCAACACTCTGCTAATATGTTCATTCCCTATGTCAAATAAAGACTGTGTGATGCACTAATGTCTCTCTCTTGCTCCGTCTCTGCTTTCAGGCTTCATGTGAAGCATTATCCACATACCTGACATCCACCCTCAACCCATACATTGCCAATGTGACTGCTGCAGCCAAACTCTGTAGCGATGTCCTTTGCCAGGGCAATGGCCGCTGTGTAAGAAAAGACTACAACTCCAACGTCTACCTGCACCTAAACCAGAACACATTCCGCCTACAAAAGTCCCAGGGGAAGTACGTGGCCATTGGAATATCCTCATCCGCTGACCTCCTCACCTTAGCAGACAAGTTCACCTGCCAGTGCTACAAAGGCAGAAGCTGCTCACCCAAATTATCACGTCCCAAGACCCCAATGGTGATTCCACTTTAGCCTCCCCAGCACTGCAAAACAAGAAAATCAGACTAATGATGCAATCCATAAATCAAGTTTCTAATTTTTTGACCAACTATTAACCAAAAGGTACAGTGTATTTTTTAAATACTTCTCCTGTTGGATTCGATCATTCAAGTGTTATAAGGAATGTACGTAAAAAAAGAGATTTGTTGCCTGTATTTGGTGTAAATTGTACAGGATGCAGATGTAACTTTTGTAGAGGCTTTAATTGTGCTGGGATGATTAAATGTAAAATGTGTTTTAGCTGATTCAGTAATAATTATGATAACATTTCAGGGTTAGTACTATGTTCAACTTAAGGTGATTAAGCATATACTGTAGAGGGGAAAAAACTAAGGGGAAAAAAACAACCAAATCTTTTGACACAAACCCTGAACAAATCAGAAAGTCAAGTCAAATTTATTTAAAAAGCACATTTAAAAACAAGTGTCAACCAAATTTCTGTACAATCAAATGTCTAGGACAGCAAAAGGAAAACCATACATAAAACATATTGTCACGATCGCCCCCAGTAGCTCTCTCAGTTATTAGGTTCACCACCGGTCCTGTGGTCCTCTACCACACTGGTGTCCCTCATTTGGACATTTCCCCACATCCCACGAACCCTGCACACAGTTAGGTGAGCCAGTTCTCACAGGTGTTTTGGTTATTATGATTGTTATTTCTGTCCTTCCTTTTCTTTGGTTCATCAAGCAGTATTGATTTTTAGTCAGCCGTGTGCTTCTGGTCTACGTAAGCTCTCCACAGTCTACTTACCATGTGTTAATAGTTCAGATTTTTCTTTGCCATTGTTTTGGCTAGGTTTTGTTTTGGGCTCAAGCCCACTGCAGCTGTGTTAAGCTTCGGGTTGTTGTCTATCTCCTGTGTGATACAATACACAACCTACACCTGAGCCTGCGTCCCGAGTGTTCCTTCTGCACACACCCATCCTGACACATATAGCTAACTAAACATATTTTCATAGGACATGACAGACATAAACACAACTCCCTACCCATTTGCAGATTTGAATGCTAAAGAAAAAAATTAGGTCTTAAGGTGTGATTTAAAAATATCACTACTAGTGGAAGACCAAACATATAAAGGTAGGCTATTCCACAACTTTGGGGCAGCAACAGAAAAGGCACAGTCTTCTTTAAACTTTAACCGGGACCATGGAGCACACAAGCAATTGGTTGGAAGACCTAAGGGACCTGAGGAAGAGTAGTGGCTAAGGAGGTCAGAAATATAAGAGGGTGCTGATCCATGTAGCGCATTAAAAACAAATAAAAGAACCTTAAAACCAGGCAGCCAATGGAGAGAGGCCAATACAGGAGTGATGCTCTCCTCTTTGTCCTGGTTAAAAGCCTAGCAGCTGCATTTTGGACAAGCTGAAGGCGAGACAAGGAAGACTGACAGACTCCCTTATGCATAGAGTTGCAATAGTCCAGACGGGAGGAAATGAACACATAAATAACTGTCTCCAAATACTTGAAAGTAAGAATGGGTTTCAATTTGGCAATGGCCCGGAGCAGGAAAAAGCTACCTTTAACAACAGCGTTTATTTGATTATCAAATTTGAGATCTGAATCAAAAATTAGATTTTTTGCATAGTTATGCACATTGATGGATAAAGGCCCTAAGTTATAAACAATAACTTTGGTGGAGTCTGTGGGGACAAATACAAGAACTTCTGTTTTTGTGTTATTTAACTGAAGAAGGTTTTTAGCTAGCCAGTATTTTATGTCTCTAAGACAATCAGAAAGTGATTTCAGGGATTTCTTGCCACCAAGTTTAAGGGAAAGATACAACTGTATGACATCGGCATAGCAATGGTTAGAGTTATATTTCTGAAAGATGAAGCCCAAGTGAAGCATATATAACGAGAATAAGATAAGGCCTATGACAAAGCCTTGAGGTACCCCACAGGTGATTGATGTAGACGAGGAGGAGAAATTCCTGATCTTTACAGAAAATGTCCTGTCCCTCAAATATAAAATAAACAGCTTTAGGGCAGTGCCCTGAATTAGGGGTGAGAACAAATAGTCGAATTGTCGACATTTTGACAAGGATGCCGAAGCACCAGTCACTGTCAGGAACTCCGATATCTCAGTTGTTACTGGCCAATGCACACACGTGACCATCAGTTATCGAAGCTGTTGAAGGAATTGTGCCCAAGTAAAGATATGTCTGCATAAGGGAACAGCGCATCATTCAAATAAAAAACAAGAAAGCAAGGTTAACAGAAAATATATTATATACGCTATAGTTACGGTATGGTGCTTTTATTGGTGTTCTATTTTAGTTAACGTTGACTCAAATTTAAATTGGTTATTAAGTTATTTTCTGAGTTAGCTAGTTAAGCTAGTCAGCTACCTAGCTGTCTCTTGTTAAAATGACTCTCAGCCGTAGACTGTACTTCTTAAGGTTGCTAGCTTTTCCGTGTCTTTCTGTGCAGCTGGCTAGCATGCTATCTAACATTAATCATTCTCTTCTGAATCTAAACCTAGACCTAGCTACACTAAATATAATATGGCCACCCTACCTTAATTCATAATAAATTGCTTATCTTAAATTACTTTAGTGATGACATATTATTTGCCTCATTAGCATGTTAGTTACTTGCCTAATTTCTATTGTATAAATGTTACATTCATTTTAAATATAGCTAGCTATCTATGCTAAATCAGACTGTGAAGAGTCAGTCCTGCAACTGTCATAACGATATGACCACCCTAGCTTAAGGTACCTTGAATTATTAGACAAAAGGTGTTAAATTGAAGGTGATTTGGGGCTTTCTTGACAAGGGATTAACGTTAAACTAGCTAACATTGGTACAAATTACTGTTACAGAAACACAAGGGTAGAACCTGGAGTTAAGGTTGGTGATGTCTGTCAATTATGAATTACACTGTGTAACACATTTTTTATTTATTTTTGTTCCTGGATAGCAAACGTTACTTAGTAATTGCTTATGCCTCAGAAGTATAGAAAATGGCTATTATTCCCCACAAACTTTGCTTTTGTGACCAGGACAGTGATATTTTGAAAGAAGATCCTGGAGTGCAATGAATTCCTCAAGAAGCTCACTAGTAAGGAGAAAGCAACTTGGAACAGCTTTGTCGTAGTGGTTCGGGGCTTCCAGGGCAATCACAAGGCTGAAAACTATGTGGAGCTGGTTGAGAGTCTGGTGAAGAACTTCAGCACAGTGGGCTGTAGGATGTGCCTCAAAGCCATTATCCTTGATGCTGATCTTGATAATTTCAAGAAGAACATGGGAGTGTACTCGGAGAAGCAAGGCGAGCGCTTCCACCAGGATGTACTAAACTTTGAACGCCGCGACAGTTTAACAACAACTTGATGGGAGACTACAATTGGGGGCTGATTTGTCAAAGTGATTGACAGTATAATTGTAAATCTTAAAAAACTACTCACTTCTAAATCTTTTGTAAGTTTTTCAACTGCAAATTGGAAAGCCAAATGATAAAACCAGATCTAGTGTATGACCGTGCTGGTGAGTAGATTCCATAAAAGACTGAGATTAAATGAGTCAACAGGTTGTAAAAACTCTAACCATAGGCTTATGGACAGCAAACATGAATGTTAAAATCGCCAGTAATGAAGATTATCAGAAGCAGGTACAATAGAAGATAGGAAGTCTTGGATAAAATCCTTATTGTATTTAGGAGGTCTGTACACAATTGCACAGAGCATTGGACTAGTCAGTTCCACCTTGATCAGCTATACTTCGAAATGTTGGTGTGTTTCAACTGACAGAGTGCGACACTCGATTTTTAAAAATAACAGCTAATCCTCAAACACAACCATTGATTTGGGGGAAACTAAAAAATTCACATTTGCTGGGAGAAAGTTCAGAAAGAGGGCTTATCTCACCCACGTTAATCTGTGTCTCAGACACAAAGAATAAATCCAATTTACATGATAAAAATAAATCATTCAAGATAAAAGTTTTGTTAGAAATATACCTTGACATTCACCAAGGCCATTTTGACGGAGATGGGTTCTGCCCAGCGTAGGAATTTCATGATGGCCACGATGGCCTTTGTGCCCCTGCTACTGTCAAAATCTTGCGGTCAGCAGTTGGTTTGTTTGTTTGTAAGTTTGTTTGTAGTTCGCAACTGAGAATAACCACAAGAACAGATTACATGCAGGATCTGAATCAAACCTCTGTTTTGGAAGGTGCATTCATGAGCAACTGGGAAGTGGGAAAGTTCCGTCCTCCGAGTGGGAGAATGCCGGAGAATACACCTGAATGCTTTTTGAGAGCTCTGAAAAGTAAGGTTTGACATCACTAGACATGGCATCGTTTGTGGTGAAAACATTTTCGGTCGTACTCATTAGCGCAGGTGATTGTCATGTTAAAGGATACTTTGAGGTTTACTTTTGTGTGACTGAGGTAATGTCCTTCTGGCTAGCTAGCCTTAACGTGACTTAACTCTCAATAACGTTGCCTGTTTGTGATCGTCATGTGAATGCTCTCAAAGAAAACTTCTGAAATGCAACTAATTCCAGAATCTATAAAAATTTTGAGGGAGGAGTAGATGTAATTTCAAGGATTAAAACATGATATTTGAACTTTTTTGTGGAAAAAACAAATCAGATATAATAAGTTATAATTCAAAGTATGATATTAAAAAAGTGAATAATGTATGTTTTTATGCCATGCATGTTTTTTTTTTACCAGCAATTCAAGTTGTTTATTTGTAAGCTCCAAATCCTCCTATTTCACTCAATGGCCTTTGTGCCGTGGCATGTGGCCTTTGTGCCCTAATCATTTTTGTGACACCGAAGGCCAAATGGCCTTGCCCACAAAATTATGAAATTCCAAGCCGGGTTCTGCCAAATGGCATGAAACAGGATCGCCAGGATTTTTTGGAATGGGATTGTAACCCAGCAAACGTAAATTACAGCGGTTGAATTCTCCCTTACAAACATTAGGTCTAACCGGCAGGTACAGCGCTGTTTGTGCAATACCCCAGAAGAATAGGTACGAGGCAGGCATATCTCAGAGAGATAAAAGGATTGCGGCAGAGACGATCTCCAAGAAACACGGAACCCCTTGGCCAAGAGGGTTGTTTAATCCTGGCTAATATGCCTCCTTGTTTTCCCCATTTTCTGCGGCATTTCCTCTTGTGAGAGGTGCACTAGGGAAGCTGGCACAGACCTGCCGGTACAGAAACAAAACGGGGGGGAGAGAACTTCTGTCCCCCTTGACTACGACTGCATAGATCAGCAGCGGTGAACCGAATGTTGAGGAAAGCTTGATGTTCATATACTACGAGTGAGGAGGCAACTTGGGCAGACAGGTAGACCAACAACACAAACGTACAAAGAAATTTGATGTGACGGCTTGCCAGCCAACACACTGGCCTCATCTTGGTTTCACTTGCTGTGAATTATATCTGAAATGAGTATAATTAGGTATTCCCTCCTATGCTATGCTTTAAGTTACAGAACTGCACTGCTCAAAAAATTTAAGGGAACACTTAAATCACACATCAGGTCTCGATAAAGGAAATATATTAAAGATCAAAATCTTTACTGTACATTGTCTAATTCATTCAGAACAAAATGATGTAACAACAGTCAATGGAAACCAAAATCACCAACCGATTGAGGGCTGGATTCAAACTCACACTGAAAATCAAAGTAAACAATTGAAAATCACAGGCTGTTCCAACTTGCGTGAATTTCATAACAGTAACTCATAATCTGACTCAGTAGTGTGTATGGCCCCCACGTGCCTGTATGCACTCCCGACAACATCTTGGCATGCTCCTGATGAGACGGCGGATAGTGTCCTGGGGGATCTCCACCCAGGTCTGGATCAGGGCATCAGTCAGCTCTTGGACAGTCTGTGGCGCTACTTGGCGGCATCGGATGCACGAATACATAACGTCCCAGGGGTTCTCAATTGGGGAATGAGAGAGCCAGTCAATGGCATCAATACCTTCGTCATCCAGTTACTGCATATACAATCTGGCCACATAAGGCTGGAGATTGTCCTGCACCAGGAGGAATCCAGGGCCCACTGCACCAGCATAAGACGATGGGTCTCAGGATTTCATCCCGGTACCTAACAGCAGTCATGCTACCGTTGGCTAACACACAGAGTTGTGTAATTCGTTGAGAACAAAATGACGTAAAAACTGTCAACGGAAACCAAAATAACCAACCGATTGGTGATTGGGTCTGTGCAACCCTCCAAGGATATGCCTCCCCAGCCCATCACTGACCCACTGCCAAACCAGTCATGCTGGATGATGTTGCAGGCAGCATAATGTTCAACACAGCGTCTCCAAACTCTTTCACGTCCGTCACATGTGCTCAGTGTGCACCTGCTCTCATCTGTGTTGAGACCCGGATGCCAATGGCGGACCTGCCAATTCTGGTGTTCTCTGGCAAATGCCAATCGAGCTGCACGGTGCAAGGCTGTGAGCACAGGTCCCACTAGAGGACGTTAGGCCCTCATGCCACCCTCATGGAGTCTGTTTCTGCATGCATACTAGTAGCTCACTGCAGGTCATTTTGTAGGGCTCTGGCAGTGCTTCTCCTGTTCCTCCACTCACAAAGGAGCAGATACTGGTCCCAGTGCTGGGTTGAAGCCCTTCTACGGCCCTGTCCAGCTCTCCTCATGTAACGGCCTGTCCCCTGGTATCTCCTACATGCTCTTGAGACTGTACTGGGAGAGACAACAAACCTTCTTGCGACAGCATGTATGGATGTGCCATCCTGGAGGAGCTGGACTACCACTACCTGTGCAACCTGAATTGGCTGCAAATACCACCTCATGCTACCAGTAGTGACAAGGACACTAGCAAAATGCAAAACTAGAGAAGAATTAGTCAGGAAGGATAAGGAGAGAGCAATTGTCTGTGGCCACCACCAGCAAAACTATTCCGTTTCGGGGTTGTCTTGATGTTGCTTCTCCAGTGCACCTGTTGTCACTTTCATTTGCACCAAAACAGGTGATATTGATTCACAATCGCTTATGCTTCCTAACTGGACAGACTGATATCCCTTAAGTTTAATTTCACTTGGTGTTATACTGTGATGATTATGTGTCCCTTTAATTTTTTTGAGTGTATTTAATGGGGTTTGTATGCTCTACTCAAGTAAGTACCCCATATCTGGGGTACCTCTGATATTTAAAGGAAAGCTTCGCTATTTTTGATCCTGGGGCCTTTTTTCAGATTATCTAGCCTAATTTTACATAAACATTTCACTACCTCACAAAATCGGTAAACCTCCGCACACAAGCTAACAGCGCGTTGCTGTTCCAAAACAGCTCAACTAACAGCTGAACTATTCCAAAACAGCTGACCTCATTGGACTTTACTAGCTGGCAACAAGCAAAATTTACAGTATTTGTCAAAATGTTTTGAGAATGTGCAGTCCCCTATTGTGTTAATAAAATGAAATCTAGCTGATTGTCTAAAAGACAGGCCTTCATTCCGGAATGTTATCAGTCAGGGAAAATAACTGACATGGCCGTTCCCAACAGTATCAAAATCGTGCCAATAGTCCATAGTACAAATCTCAGTACCTACCCATACTATTCATGCAGAACGGGACTTAGAACAGAATTATCCAAATAGTTATTACAGTAAATGCCCACTTACAGAATTGAGCGTTGTCCGTTTGGTCCTTCCAGACTCTGCCTCTTTCAGTTTCTTTGGGGACGTGGAAGGTTTCCAAAACTGCCCACTTGATAAGAGCTTGAAAGTCACTGCCATCTGTTGCACATGCTGGAGCCGATTCAGCCTCATCCACAGACACATCAAGGTTCTCGATGGCATTAGGTAGCAATAACTCCCACTCCTAACATGAGCTACAGTTTAGTAGACAAACCCAGTTGCCGGATAAATCCTCCTTGCAGACAGATTTGCGTCAGTTTACCAGCAGCTAATAGAACTTGTTGGCATTTTTGTTTGAGATAGTAGTCTATAATAGCTAACGTGAGCTACAGTTCTGTAAACAAAAAAGACGGTTACAGATGCATCCTCCTCACAGACAGATTCATCCACGCGTATCCATTTTCCAGAACGAATAAACAGTGATAACCATTGAAACAATGTTCGTTTTGGCACAATTTTTTCAGGAGAACATACGGAGACCTATATCAATACACAGTGGCCTTCCCATTTTGGAAAACTGAATGTATCATATTATTTAGCACGCTACATCCGTTGCCCCGTTCACCTTTATTGTAGCCGGGAGAGGCTTCCTTTCAAAAAATCGTAAACTCTCAAAACTGTATTAATTCCGAAAAATAAAGTCTCCACATTAGTCTAGATAATCTGAAAAAAGGCCCCAGGATCAAAAATAGTGAACCTTTCCTTTAAATTCAGTCTGATATGAGAACAGTAGGCCCAATCTGGGTAACCAGGGTGTCTGCTGATAGCTGACAATCTTCCCTTTCCATTATTACAAGCTTGCACTTGACATTCACAGTGTTTCCTAAGAGATACAGGTTAGCGTACCGTATCACTCTGAACGCCCCGTGCAGGGCACATACCCGTGATCCTCTGAACACAATGACAACTGTCACCTACAAAGCATTGTTATATTCGCCCCAGAAGAGCTGTGGAACAACTACTTCAGGGTCTCAGAGAGTGACGTTACCAACCGAAATGCTCCCTCTCCACAGCAACCCCAGGAGCTGGGCAGAGCCCAAGTGAGTGATCCATGTCAGTGCAACAATAGACCAGTCAAAGGGCTCAAACTAATAATCCTCTGAACCCAATGTCACCCACGAAGCATCGTTACAATTGTTGAAAAAAGATGCAGACCTTGAAAAACAAGGAAAATTACTCTTTCAAGGTCTCAGAGTGAGTGTCGTAACTGATTGACTAGGTGTTTTAACATTTTATCCTTTGTTTTACCAAAATGTGGTTCACTCTCACTTTCTGTCATGTTACTATTTGAAGTTTGTTTGAAGAGTTTGGAGAGCTATTGACATGCCTTGGCCATTGCGAACCAGTCTCTTGTCCTTTCTCTGACCTTGCTGACAAGTGCTGATACAACTTTGAATTCAAGACAACTGTGTTGACAAAACTTTTGCTTCAAAGGTTAATATTAAAAATGTCCTTTAATATGCCTTGAACAAATGTATAATGATTACATTTTTCCACAGGGGGGTGAACACCATTGTTTTTAATGCATTGTGAAATAGAACAAATATAAACAGGTGTTACTCAAGAAAACATGATAATTGTTTTATTATATTTACAACGATTCCTAATTCTACTATAGAGTGAATGGGGTGGTAATTTCGGCAGTTAGGCAGTCAGAATTAGAGATTGTTTTCAAAAGTTTTTTGTTTTGTAAAAGGTGCTTATAGAATGCTAAATGAATGTCATAATTTTGTTTGTATATTCCATAACAGAATACAACAAAAAAGTATTGTACTTCAACTTTGAAAAGAAATCATAAGCCACCAAGTAGGTAGTGTACAAATGTACTTACATGGATATGCTTGCTATTAGTACTACTATACTTCCAAAAGCTAACTGACAATAACTTTGTCAATAACTTTGTCAATAACATTGATTATGCATGGTTTTATCATCTACAAGGAAGCGTTTAAAATTAATCTGAATTGTGTCTCCTTTCATGAACTGCTTGTCAGAGAATGTTTTTTCTCATAATTCTGCTTTGCACTAACTGAACACTACCTAAAACAGACCACCCAACAGATCCTGAGTACCCTTTCCTATTTATGTGGAGTGCTCCTATTGAAATCTGTTATACCAGATTTGGATTAGGTCTTGACTGCTCCTACTTCTAGACAGTGAGCAGCACTTTGAGGTCCTCCATTAATCAAACAATCTCAATTTTCTACATCGACCATTCTAGACTCTTTTTGTGTGGGCATGAGAATGCAGAGGATACCAAAATACATGATGAATGACTCCCCAGCTGATCAATTTCCAGTAACCAAATGAGCTGGCTGAAGACTAAATTAACTACCACATCCACATGGACCAACTTGGGCTTTGCAATCCTTGAATTGGAAGAACAGTGACCACAGTGAGTCAGAAACTGGGGTAGGAAGGACTTGTATCGAGATCACTCAATTGAGACAGTAGAAAACAAGAACTCAAATTAATCTGATGATGAAGGAACAGACGGCTAAGTTAATGTTTGAGCGTGCAGCAAAGCAATAATTTCTCCGATCTCTCTTGATCGGAAAAGACTCTTCGTCCTAAAAGGCTTTGGGGATTCTACCTGTACTCTGACTGTTATAACTATGACTACAACCATGATAACAATTATTATTTTGGGAGTTGTCCTAAGATTGAGCAAGAGAGGAATGATGATACACTGAACAAAATTATTAACGCAACACTTTTGTTTTTGCCCCCATTCATCATGAGCAGAACTCAAAGATCTAAGACTTTCTCTATGTACACAAAAGGTCTATTTCTCTCAAATATTCTTCACAAATCTGTCTAAATCTGTGTTAGTGAGCACTTCTCCTTTGCCGAGATAATCCATCCACCTCACAGGTGTGGCATATCAAGATGCTGTTCAGACAGCATGAGTATTACACAGGTGTGCCTTAGGCTGGCCACAATAAAAGCCCACTTGAAAATGTGTAGTTCCATCACACAGCACAATGTCACAGATGTTGCAGGTTTTGAGGGAGCGTGCAATTGGCATGCTGACTGCAGGAATGTCCACCAGAGCTGTTGCCCGTGAATTGAATGTTCATTTCTCTACCATAAGCCATCTCCAAAGGCGTTTCAGAGAATTTGGCAGTACATCCAACCGGCCTCACAACCGCAGACCACGTGTAACCACACCAGCCCAGGACCTCCACATCCAGCATCTTCACCTCCAAGATCGTCTGAGATCAGCCACCCAGACAGCTGCTGCAACAATTGGTTTGCTTAACCAAAGAATTTCTGCACAAACTGTCAGGAACCGTCCCAGGGAAGGTCATCTGCATGCTCGTCGTCCTCATCGGTATCTCGACCTGACTGCAGTTCGTCGTCGTAACTGAGTTGAGTGGGCAAATGATCACATTCGATGGCGTCTGGCACTTTGGAGAGGTGTTCTCTTCACGGATGAATCCCGGTTTTCACTGTACAGGGAAGATGGCAGACAGCGTGTATGGCGTCGTGTGGGTGAGCGGTTCGCTGATGTCAACGCTGTGGATCGAGTGGCCCATGGTGGCGGTGGGGTTATGGTATGGGCAGGCGTGTGTTATGGACAACGAACACAGGTGCATTTTATTGATGGCATTTTGAATGCACAAAGATACCGTGACGAGATCCTGAGCCCCATTGTTGTGCCATTCATCCACGACCATCACCTTATGTTGCAGCATGATAATGCTGTTGCAAGGATCTGTACACAATTCCTGGAAGCTGAAAACATCCCAGTTCTTTAATGGCCAGCATACTTAATGGCCAGCCATACATACTTGAACTTGAAATACATTATTGCAATTACATAGGCTGAACTGGCACTATAGTATTTTACCGGTGTTTTTAACTCATTTGCTGATAGGCTTGCCACATTTAGAACAATAAGGGTTAAGAACAGATCCAGTCCATGGTTCAATTTAGAATGATCTGATGCCTCATAAAACATGGGCAAAGGCAAGAAAAACAACATCAAGCTGGACTGGCAGATTTTTAGTACTTCGATGAACTTTTGTAAAATAAATTAGAAAAGCAAAATCAGATTTTTATGAGAACAAACTTGGTAACTGTATTAGAAACCTGAAAAACAATGAAGACACTAAAGAACATGGCCTAAACCTCTCTGCCACAACAGTTAATTTTGGATTATGTTACTGACAAAAATGTGATTAAAGATGCTTTTAACAGGTGTGTGCTCCATGTGTTCTCACTGCATAAGCGTGGGGATTCTAGTGACCTTGATAACTATCGCCCTATCTCTAAATTATCATGCCTGGTGAAAATGCGAGTCATTCGTAAATACACAGAAGTGTGACTTTTTTAGAAAACTTTGAACAGATATTAATCTGTTTTTTACCTGGACATAGTAGTTGAAAAGTAAGTACATTGGTGGGGATTGACATCATCAAAGCCTTGGATAAGAAATGTTGCTGTGTTTCATAATTTCTTATCCAAGGCAATTTTATTGCAACAGCTGTCTTCATTGGTCCTGGATAAAAACACTTGCCACTGGTATCAAAATTACCTTAGCGATAGAACACAGGCTATTGAAACTGAGGGTTAGAATCTCAACATCTTGTATGCTGAAAAGGAGTTCCATAGGGATGGATTTTGGGTCCTTTATTGCGTACTCTGTACATTAATGAGATCAGAATGTGAAAACATGTCATTTTCATTTCTATGCTGTTGACACAGGAATATACACTGCAGCCCCCTCTCTTGCCCAGCACTTACACACCTGCAGTCTGATGTTAAACTACTACATAATGCTCCAATGACTCTCAGATTGGTGCTAAAAGTATATGATATTCTGTAGGTCAATGAGTCTTCTTTTAAATGATACTTTTTCTATGAGGGTAGAAATGATCTTATTACAAATACCTTGGAATTTGGTTAGATGAAAAGCTTCAGGTCAAAATGTGTTTCTTCTAGACAGCTTTTCTGACTGTTCAACATTGTAAAAGTGTATTTCTGTGACTTATGTCACTGCAAAACTATGGTGATATGCTACACATGCACACATTATTGTCAGTTCTAAAACTTCTAGATGCAGTGTATCATACAGCGTTTTTTATATTTTGCAGACATCATTGGCTTCTATATAGCTCATTTGGATGGGACTCATTGATCTCTAATAGGGTCAGACATTGGTTGATATTTGAATATAAGGCTGTCATGCAGAAATGTCCTTACTATCTTACCTAAAAAACTGTTGAAAAGAAATTGTTAGCACACTCATTCTCAAGACTGGCTACTCCTATAGACTCCAGACGTCTATACAGAGTTGGGTAAAACGGCTTCCAAATAATTTGTCCCACATTCATGGAATTGAATTCAGACAAACCTTAAGCTTATTCAGACAAACCTTAAGCTTCGTACTTATAACACATTTAAAAAATCTGATTGATGAACTTTTATTGTTAATTGTGATTGTATTAAATTAATTAATATAGTTAATTGTAATTGTGCTTTCTTTTTTTATCTAACCGGCAATGCTTCATATTTCCATTTGTATGTGTATTTATGCTGAAAACAGGGCACAAATGTAAACGAGAAACAGGTCTCAGTCTACTTCTCTGTTTAAATAAAGGTTAATAAAATAATAAATAAAAAATCCCCCCAAAGTAATAAAATTGGTATTGTGCTTTACTTCTATTGTGCTTTAAATTTAGTTGTAACACACAAACATTGGATGGCTGAACAGTTAATGTTTTGGGAAATCCAGAGACATGTTTTGGGAAATCTTATTTTGCAGTGTATATCTTATAACTACACATAGCAAATTGCAAAATATTCTGCCCTCTCTATCTCACACTCTCATTTCTTTCTTTCTCTGCATAACAGTCAATAAAAGTAATTCATGGCAACAAGTAAAAAACTCCTGAGTGATAAATCACAATGAGGAACAAAACAGGACCATGTTTAATAAGCACTTGACTTAAGATCACATCAAATGGAATAGATTACCCAGGCAGTATAAAAATGTGGTTTTCACTACAAGGCTAATGTACTCCAACTGTGTATTACTCAGAGGTAAGGAGGCTCTATTGGCTGCTTTGTAAATATCCATACTATTACTCTGTCATTCAACATTGAGATATTTGCCATCTTGTGTACTGTAAAATACTTCTATGGCCCTATAACCATTTGTGGGGAATATGTGGAATTTGTTTAATCATCTGAAAATGACAAAGAATTGAAATGGAAAAAATCCCCACCTATCTTTTCTCCACAGAGAAGTCATGGTGGACCAGGTCTACCAGATGAAATGGGGCACTGCAGAACTACTCCCCACCCTTGCCCTGTCCGTTCTGACATGCCTTAGCTTAGTCTCCCCCCTACCTACAACAGACCCCCCACTGTTTGAAGGTTATCCTTTTGTAGGTATATGGAATGCCCCGACCCCTGTATGCAAGAAGCTTGGGATTCCAGTGGACACTTGGTCCTTCAAGGAAGTGACCACACCTGCTGCTGTTCCTGGTCAGTTCCTCACCCTGTTCTACACTGACTGCCTGGGACTGTACCCTCATTTTAACCCCAAAAACAATCAGCAGATCAACGGTGGCATCCCCCAAAAGGGCAACCTACCGGCACACCTGAAAAAAGCCTACAGTGACATCAATTATTACATCCCCTCTGACACAACCCCAGGTCTGGCCGTCATTGACTGGGAAGACTGGCGACCTCTGTGGGACAGGAACTGGGGCGCCAAGGATATTTACCGTCGACTGTCCATTGCCTACGCTCAAGAAAAGGACCCCTCTTTGTTGCTTTCGCAAGCAACTGCCGATGCAAAGAAGCAGTTTCAGACCGCAGCCCGCAACTATATGGAAGAAACCTTGAAGTTAGGCATCAGCCAGCGACCCAAACAGCTATGGGGATTCTATCTGTTCCCTGACTGCTACAACTATGGCTGGGAGAAACCAGGCTACACAGGGCAGTGCTCCGACCTGACTAAAAGTCAGAACGACCAGCTTCTGTGGCTTTGGGAATCTAGCACGGCTCTATACCCTTCAGTCTACCTGCCTGGATCGCTGAAAAACAGCCCCAACACTGCACTCTTTGTCCGAAACCGTGTTCAGGAGGCAGTAAGGGTGGCAGCTCTGCCAAAAAGGCCCTTTACTGTGCCCATTTATGTGTACTCCCGGCCCATGTTTAGCAACCAAAATGACTTCCTCAGTATGGTGAGGGCTTTAGATTTTAATTCAGTTCCATATTGAGTGGCCATTTTTTAAGAATTATGTTAGCTTTCACTTAATGCCATTAAAATGTTTGCTCAGTAGATGCTAATTGACAAGAACATATTGTCACTATCTGATGATAACCTGTAATCTCCAAAACAGAAAATTTCCATGAAACTATAATATATGTTACAGTTAAGAAGATAACAAGGTGTATTTGTGTTCTATGTCATTGTTTCCTTGTCAATTCCAGAAGGATCTAATCAGCAGCATTGGAGAGACAGCAGCCTTGGGAGCCTCTGGGTCAGTGCTCTGGGGGGCCAGTGCCGACTATACTGACAAGGTAAACTCACATAACCTCTCCACTCATCATAAAGTATGTTTCATGATGCAATGTAAAGTACAGAAATGTTTTATTTATTGGCTGGGAGACACCAGCTTCAAATGTCCACATTTGCGGCAGTCATCAGATGGTTTATGAGTGAAGAAATGGTAACAAACCAACTAGCAAATTCTGCTTCCATTACGTTCTTGAAAGAAAATTAAAAGAACAGTATCACTGACTGATGACTTAGAGCTAAGAAGTAAAATGGCTAAAATGTGCCTTTAAGAGGCTTGGGGAATTGTGGCCACATGAGGACAACAGGTTGGAGCATGGTGTGGGGCATTCGGAATGGGGTCAACGAAGTACTCTCCGAGCAGCACATAATTATGTACACATACGAACACGCACGCACGCACGCACGCACACACACACCTGATATGTATTTCCTTCAATTTAAAGACTGTGTGCTGCACTAATGTCTCTCTCTTGCTCCGTCTCTGCTTTCAGGCTTCATGTGAAGCATTATCCACATACCTGACATCCACCCTCAACCCATACATTGCCAATGTGACTGCTGCAGCCAAACTCTGTAGCGATGTCCTTTGCCAGGGCAATGGCCGCTGTGTAAGAAAAGACTACAACTCCAACGTCTACCTGCACCTGAACCAGAACACATTCCGCCTACAAAAGTCCCAGGGGAAGTACGTGGCCATTGGAATACCCTCATCCGCTGACCTCCTCACCTTAGCAGACAAGTTCACCTGCCAGTGCTACAAAGGCAGAAGCTGCTCACCCAAATTATCACGTCCCAAAACCCCAATGGTGATTCCACTTTAGCCTCCTCAGCACTGCAAAACGAGAAAATTGGAATAATGAAAAAAAAACACGCTTTGCTAAATTGATAGTAAGCATATTTTGAAATCCTGTGATATAAGATTTAATCATTTCAGTGTTATTCATAATATGTACGCGAACAAAAAAAGAATATTGTTGTCATTATTATTTGACGTAATTTGGAAAGTATTCAGATGTAACCAACATTTTTGTGGAGGACTCAATTAATGGTGCAGGGATGATGAAATGTAATACATTTGGTTTAGCTGATTAATTAATAAATATAATTAAATTACTGGCTAAATACATGTGCATTTATTTGCTAGTATGTTCAACCTAAGCTAACCAAGCACATTAAGGGAAAGAAACTAGGGAAAAAAAGCACCAAATCTTAGTTAAGGTCCTCTTAAATGCTCGAGGTGACACTGTGTTTTGACTTATTCAAAGGATATTGTGGTGATGCTGTGATAAACCAGATATCAAGTACCATGAACGGAAAAGCTTGTATTTATCTTGTTTGCGTCAATAAAGCACAAACAAATAATTCCCTGAGGATATGAGAAGATCATAAAAGTAATAAATGAGCATCTATTTTGAAAATAATTATTTATATACATTTTCACCAGAGATTGCTGTGCAATGCTATGGTTGGAGTTAATGCAAAACCATTTAATGAGGTCTGAATGGTTAACACAATTTAAAAAACAAATAAGTTTTAAATTCTAGATGTGCAATGAGTTGTCTACTCATGAAAAACACATTGTTGTGGGTTTATATGTAAATTATGACTGTTTTGTTCTAAATGATCTCAGTTCAAATTTGATTGCTAACATAAAAGTTGTTATACTGTATACATGGACTAAAACACACTAACCTGAAAAGTATAGTGAGCCACCTGATGTATAAATCTAAAACATCAGGTAATTTCCACTCTGCATTGGTAGTGGGGGGCTATGGATCGAGTTCTAAATGCTCTAACAAGGAGAATATTTTTTTTGTTGATGAAAAATCTGATATCAGTAGTTTTTTGTTCCCAAAAGTAGATTGGAACAGTGTGCCCTAAAGTTTGTAGACTTTACCAGTAAAAAACATTTCAGAGGACTGTTTTTTTTTTATTGAGCACTTGTACTTCACGTTTATAAAGTAATCATTTCTAAAAATATATATGCCGAAGCAGGTCAATATTGCCCAATAGGATCATACTAGCTCCTTCTTGGCTCTCAGAATCAGAAAGAGTTTTATTGCCAAGTAAGTTTCACAACAACCAAGTTTCACACCTAATTTCTTTAAGTTCAGCAGTTTCAATAGTATCCCATTTGGACCATCAGTTCCTGGGCTATCTTTGAACATAGTATGATAGAAGGCAAGTAAGTTGTGTGCATAGATTTTAGAAAACTCAATAGGCAGATATCATATAATATAATATATAATAAAAGAATGGAGGAATTTGTCAGCCGTCTTACCTGGGACCGGTTGTAAACCTGCTACAAGAGAAACAGATAGTAGAAGTGGGATAAAAAGTCTTAAAAACTATTGTATTTCTTTAATAGTATTATAAACAACCACATGCATAGCATAGTGCATGCAATGACTGTACTTTCCAAACTATTAAGAAACAAATCAATTTTAAATGTAATTAATGATTAATAGATTTGGCATACATCCAATGTAGTAATAAAAAGAGAATAGAATTTACAGTAATAATGTACAGTTCTTCATACATGAGCGATAACACCAAATTTAACACACCTGCTCCCCATTCACACCTGAGACCTTGTAACACTAACAAGTCACATGACACCAGGGAGGGAAAATGGCTAATTGGGCCCAATTTGGACATTTTCACTTAGGGGTGTACTCACTTTTGTTGCCAGCGGTTTAGACATTAATGGCTGTGTGTTGAGTTATTTTGAGGGGACAGCAAATTTACACTGTTATACAAGCTGTACACTCACTACTTTACATTGTAGCAAAGTGTCATTTCCTC